>JACATO010000288.1:0-135579 GCA_018389105.1 Nautilus pompilius | reverse complement strand
ATCGAGCAACGGAATAACAGAATAGCACTTGAAGCATCTGTTTTATTCCATTATAAATAAGGTAAAAAAGTAAACAGTTAATTTATTAAGAGTTGCTCCCCTTTTCAGCTGAATGGTCTCCATAGATATTAGATGTGTTTGAAGCATTAGTATCGTTCAAGTCGCTCTATGACAAGATCTGATCGAAAATGGTTTCCTTTAGTGGTGTCGTACTCTTAGTATTTATTCCATGAAAAAATCACGTGACAGTGTTGTTTTCCTCGTATTTACTTCTGTATCATCATTTAGTACGGATGACATTTTAAAGATGACGTTTAATTATCATATATTATTCATAATTTAAAAAACTTTCCTTCTATTATTATTATATTATTATTATTATATTATTATTATTATTATTATTATTATTATTGACCGCTTGCTTTAGTCCTAACTTATTATCGTTAGAAATCGGCGCACATAGAGTTCATCGCACTACGTGTCGTCGTTCCTCATCCCGCCGCCTTGCTTGAAGAGGGCGCTACGGTAACGGCTTTCTCGATGTTACACAATCGTAATTTGAACTTTAAAAGGAAATTTTTAATGAAAATAAAAGCAAAAAAAAGAAGCTTTTGCTGAAGTTATATTCAGCCTTTGTTTTGATAAAGTTGATTAGAATTTCAGTGGAACCTCTGTTTATTTTAAAAATTACGGCGGATTTAATTTTTCGCTTGAAATTGCATGTTTATCCGTAAATAGTACATCAGGCACCTTACAGTCTTCTTCTGAAGGCCGATAACTTAGAAGCAACTCACAAGCGCCATTCCGCTGCCAGCGGTCTTTCCGTTAGGTGTCGGCAGTTTTCCAACAGGTCTGGTTCGGTATAGCAGAGTCATTTACCGGATATGCCCAATTGAGTGATGGAAGGTGCCTCGTACGTCTTTCCAGCAACCAGTCCTCGACTGGTTTCTAAATACACGAGGAATTTGTTGTTGGTGCTTACACTCGAACTGTCTGCTTATCTGATTATCGCTTAACTCAAAGAATTTTAACATTGCACGCCATAAACTTCGCACCATATCTTTGAGTTGACACATTTTAGGCAGTCTGCCCCTTCGCGGGTAAAGTCCTGTAAATGTGCTTTATTTTCACTTTAATTTAGTTTATTTCTTGTACATGTAACTGTTAACTTGTTAGCGACTTGTGAAATCAGGTGGATATTTCGGGCATTTTTGATTACTTGAGTAGTGGTGAATGGGTTAACTAATGAGCAGCGAAGGTTTCCGAGATTTTCCCTCTATCGCCATCATCGGAGTACATGTGAAACAGTGGCCCAAAGCACTGATACAAAATGGCGACATCAGAACTTGTCTGCTAAAAGGGAGCTGGTTTATGACTGGCTCAAGGTCGCTTGTACATTTCAAAATTGAAATCAACTGTCGTACAAATATCTACTGCAAGCTGACACCAACTTCCGAATCCTGACGATGGCGACACCGAAAGATCTCGCTAATTACTGCTAAATAAAGGGATTGGGAAATACAGAAAATTGTTGGGTACTCAAAATGTACTTCCGAGTTTGCTCTCTTCTCGAGAGAGAAAACACGTGGCGAATGTTGTTTTTCTGCCTTAGAAAATATCGGTAGACTACTCAAATAATCGTTAAACTCGACTGGAATAGTTACTTTTACAGACAGTGAGTCTCTGCTTTTCTTCAGCCTTCGGGTTTTGTGTTCCAATCCCAACTAATTTTAGTAAATTGTCGTTCATTCGAAAGTGAATCAGCCTGGTGTTTGATTTTCTCACTGTCCCTAGCTTAAGGACTTGCTAGCCTTCATGGCTGTGCGTTTACTGTAGGCATCGGGAGGAAAATGTTTCACATAATATTTGCCACGTACTCGAGACTTACTGTTATTTCACTTACGACAGTAGGCGATGTCGCAGAAGCGGATTCCGTGGTTTTTAATCTGAGTAAGGCCGCGACAGCTCGAAAGAATGTATCTTGTCCAGGTTGGTAGAGAGCTCGGGCACCTGAGGTTTTATTAGACGGAATGACTGAGGGAGAACGCGGCGAGGAGCCCATATCGCCGATCACTCCATCTACCTCGGACACCGGAGATGTTAGCAGCATCGCTTGGTCCTTAGAAGTTTGTTAGCGTCGAACAGACGCGGTCCGGCATCCGTCAGCTACTTCTGGGTGACGACTCGTAACATCTCTTGCTTCTTTCTTCTTCAAATGGCTTCACGCCCGTTCGTTCTGGCTCCTCACTCACTTCAGCTTTCTTATCTTTTATTTTTCTTGTAAGGGCCGAAACGATTTCTCAAAATATGGACCCCGAACGGCTACGGTCCGACTGATAAATAAAGGATGGAGGAGATGAATTTATTCCTTGTTGATAGTGATGCATTAGTACACTGACGGGATGGAGTTCTTCCTTTTTGATAACTATCGTTTAGAGTTCTTTAAAATGGTACTCAAATGTGCTTATAAGATATAATACTAGTGATGCGATGTGATCTATTTGTATGAGTCTTTTCGAGGATTTGTTGTCGGAAAACTGGCAGCTTTATTTCGACAGGTAAAAAAAGATGGTTCGGCATTTGCGTACATGATAACCATCCCTTCCTTCCCTTTAAGCTGACTGTTCTGAGAGAGCGTCGTGTGGAGGATAGATGGCGGCCAACTACGGCCGTACCTCTTCTCCTCGTAATTAGCGTTAGGCGTCATGGCAACAGAAGCAAATAGGGCGATATTTCCAGCTTAGCAAGACGGCTAATTACGGAAGTGCCGGGCCCCGGACTTCGCAATCTTTGGCACAATTTAAATTTGAGAGAGTTAATAGTCTTAGGCTAATCCTGGGGATATTGTTAGTAGGAATATGACTCTTCCTTTTGTTCGGCGACTCGTCTGGAATTTAAATGCGTGCTTCATTATTCTAAACAGTGGCACTTCAATCGCCATCCGCTCGCGGACGGGGAATACGACGAGATCTTTAATAGAAATATTTGTTGTTGTTGTTTAGATTTCGTGAGCTGTTCTTGGATAGAAATCTTCCGATAGAACGAGAAGTTGGTTCGGAAGTTCTTACCGACCTGCTATCGAATGGAATTTGCGGTTGCTATTTCCAGAGCATCAGATGTTGCAGCGGGTTAGGTGTTTTCTATCCGTCGATGGTTTTTACGGCAGAGATGTGGCAAAAGCGCGAAAGATTCTGATCCTGACAGAGACCGAGTCTCTGGAGTCCTCGTCTAAATAATTCTTCGAGGTGCTCAGTTCCTCCCCCCCAGCCCACCCCTGGATGTGGGACTATTTTGGACATGCAGCAAAGTGTATCTAAGGTTATTCTCGAAACTAATACACTTTAAATCTTCCTCCCTTCTCATCAGTGGTTATCGAGATTCCTTCCATACATACTTTAAACTGCCATCTCTTGATTATTTAGCTAAAAGTTGATTGTAGATCTTAAAAGGTTACTCTCTCGGCGCAAGTTGTTGTTGTTGTTGCTTCCTAATGTTATTAGTGCCCCGGGCTTGATTTTGTGCTCATCTATCTCTGTTAGGTATAGTAGACTTCTACAATTAAATGTGAAGAACGAAATATGCTACATCGTACATCATTTTAAATTTGATAAGAAATAGAAATGGTTTTATATGAATCTAAATAAGTTATTAGAATGGTTCAGTGCATTTCGCAAATTTTTGCGAGACTTAATAATAGAGATACTTAAAATTTTAAAGGGATTTTGAGCAGACAGATAGAATACTATATCATAATCACCGCTCTGGTAAGACATTCCTGTTGTTGTAGATAGTGTCTTTTTATTGTTGTAGATAGTGTCTTTTTGTTGTTGTAGATAGTGTCTTTTTAGATAGTGTCTTTTTGTTGTTGTAGATAGTGTCTTTTTGTTGTTGTAGATAGTGTCTTTTTATTGTTGTAGATAGTGTCTTTTTAGATAGTGTCTTTTTGTAGTTGTAGATAGTGTCTTTTTATTGTTGTAGATAGTGTCTTTTTAGATAGTGTCTTTTTGTTGTGTAGATAGTGTCTTTTTGTTGTTGTAGATAGTGTCTTTTTATTGTTGTAGATAGTGTCTTTTTAGATAGTGTCTTTTTGTTGTTGTAGATAGTGTCTTTTTGTTGTTGTAGATAGTGTCTTTTTGTTGTTGTAGATAGTGTCCTTTTGTTGTTGTAGATAGTGTCTTTTTAGATAGTGTTTTTTTGTTGTTGTAGATAGTGTCTTTTTGTTGTTGTAGATAGTGTTTTTTTGTTGTTGTAGATAGTGTCTTTTTGTTGTTGTAGATAGTGTCTTTTTGTTGTTGTAGATAGTGTCCTTTTGTTGTTGTAGATAGTGTCTTTTTGTTGTTGTAGATAGTCTTTTTGTTGTTGTAGATAGTGTTTTTTTGTTGTTGTAGATAGTGTCTTTTTGTTGTTGTAGATAGTGTCTTTTTGTTATTGTAGATAGTGTCTTTTTTGTTGTTGTAGATAGTGTCTTTTTGTTGTTGTAGATAGTGTCTTTTTGTTGTTGTAGATAGTGTCCTTTTGTTGTTGTAGATAGTGTCTTTTTGTTGTTGTAGATAGTGTCTTTTTAGATAGTGTCTTTTTGTTGTTGTAGATAGTGTCTTTTTGTTGTTGTAGATAGTGTCCTTTTGTTGTTGTAGATAGTGTCTTTTTGTTGTTGTAGATAGTCTTTTTGTTGTTGTAGATAGTGTTTTTTTGTTGTTGTAGATAGTGTCTTTTTGTTGTTGTAGATAGTGTCTTTTTGTTATTGTAGATAGTGTCTTTTTTGTTGTTGTAGATAGTGTCTTTTTGTTGTTGTAGATAGTGACTTTTTTATTGTTGTAGATAGTGTCCTTTTGTTGTTGTAGATAGTGTCTTTTTAGATAGTGTTTTTTTGTTGTTGTAGATAGTGTCTTTTTAGATAGTGTTTTTTTGTTGTTGTAGATAGTGTTTTTTTGTTGTTGTAGATAGTGTCTTTTTTAGATAGTGTCTTTTTTGTGTTGTAGATAGTGTCTTTTTGTTGTTGTAGATAGTGTCCTTTTGTTGTTGTAGATAGTGTTTTTTTTTGTTGTGTGTAATGTGTCTTTTTGTTGTTGTAGATAGTGTCTTTTTAGATAGTGTCTTTTTGTTGTTGTAGATAGTGTTTTTTGTTGTTGTAGATAGTCTTTTTGTTGTTGTAGATAGTGTTTTTTTGTTGTTGTAGATAGTGTCTTTTTGTTGTTGTAGATAGTGTCTTTTTGTTATTGTAGATAGTGTCTTTTTGTTGTTGTAGATAGTGACTTTTTATTGTTGTAGATAGTGTCCTTTTGTTGTTGTAGATAGAGTCTTTTTAGATAGTGTTTTTTTGTTGTTGTAGATAGTGTTTTTTTGTTGTTGTAGATAGTGTCCTTTTGTTGTTGTAGATAGTGTCTTTTTGTTGTTGTAGATAGTCTTTTTGTTGTTGTAGATAGTGTTTTTTTGTTGTTGTAGATAGTGTCTTTTTGTTGTTGTAGATAGTGTTTTTTTGTTGTTGTAGATAGTGTTTTTTTGTTGTTGTAGATAGTGTATTTTTGTTGTTGTAGATAGTGTCCTTTTGTTGTTGTAGATAGTGTCTTTTTGTTGTTGTAGATAGTGTCCAGAAAATCAAAATAAATGAATCGAAAAAGATGTTTCTCTTTCGGAGGAAGGTGGTGGGTGATGGAGAGCTCTTGTAAAACAGAATGGTCTCCCGTCTCACCGTGTTAATTAAAGAAGCCTCCTCACCACTTCCCTTATAAAAATGATGCATCGTGATGTAAAAACACTATAAAGTTTTTGCTATAATCTAGTATTTTTAAACAAAAGCTAGTTAGGTGACGTCACTCATGTGTGTGTGTTTGTCCTATGTGCCACTATATGGTGGGTGGATGACATTGAATTCTACTTAATCTCCTCTTATGTTCTCAACTTTAAACTTAACGATAGAACTACTTTCCATTTAGGTTTTCTAATTAACACATACTATGCTTCAAAATATTTTCTTTTTTAAAGACGCTACATAATTTTTAGCTGGGTGCAAACAAATTTAAGACATTTTTGTGCTTGTGTTAAATCTGTCGTCACAGAAAAACTATAACAAGACCAATAGTGGTGAGAAGAGAGCTGTTACTAGGCTATAGTATCTGAACATTTTAAAAGATAATACAGGTAAATAATTTCTAAGGTTAATTACACCTATCAGTGTTTTATTTATCGAGTTTTCACCCTTCCTATGCAATGTTTTGTTGTTTTTTTATACGTTAGGAAGACTGACCATCGAACGAATTTGTCGCTATACTAATTGTAACTCGAAATCCAAACCGTTATTAGGGCTTTAAAAAAAAAAAGAAGAACTTATTGCATCATTTAATTTCAAGGATATTTCAGTAAATTAAAATTTTGATCCTTTTCAAAAAAGGTATCGCCGACGCTATATAGCTCTTCTGTCAAGAAGAGTACAAACAACTCTGTATGCTCAGAACTGTGCATCGCTCGGTTCGGTAGTTTGTCATTGTTCTATATGGTTTCTGATGTTACCGATTTTTAAAATAATTTGGCTGCAAAATAGCTGAAGGACACAAAATGACTATAGGGATATTGATTATTTCGCATAAGCCTATTATAATGTCTGATTATTCAGTGCACCACTGAGATCCAAATTACTCTGCATCCACTAAAAATATCTGGCACCATAATTTTTCCTTCAATAACTATATTCAATTTTGAATAAGGTAATTTTTTTACCTCTTAGAATATATGTAAAGATGCGGTTTATTGATGATGTATGAATTAGTCAGTTGATGAATAAAGCCGTTTGCATTGATGTATCATTAAGGAAATTAGTGCTATGAATTTATAAAGTATTGACAGATGGGAAGTCTTAATATGTATGGGAATTGTGAGAAAACAGAAACACCAACAAAATTTGATTGGTGTATTTCTTCAGCTGAGTGGCTGAAAACATGACGAAAAGAGAGAGAATGTTCACGTAAATTTTTCTAACTTATTAATTTTTTTAAAAATCTCCTCTACATACCTAATTTAATCCTGACTCTTCAGCAGGTTTGGTAAGTGAACTTGTCACCACTGCACCCTTGTTTGTTTTTTTTTGTTGTATGTTTTGCGAACTTGTTTATCTATGGAACTGTCGAAATTCTTTTTCAGACTTGTTTAATTATAGAAGGGAAGTAACTCTTATGGCGGAAAAAAGGAATAAAAGGCCCTAAATAGTGGACGAATTGCAACCAGACCACAAGCACATTTGGATTATGAAGGTGCAGAATATCCGCACTTAATAAATGAGCTGTGTCACAAATAATGGAAATTAAACCAGTAAACGAGAAAATGGTAGAAGGCTAAAGATATTGAAGACACCATTTCGAATATTTAAAAATAAATAAATAAACATGAGCAACAAGCTGACCTGCCATAATGATTCGGCCCACCTGCTTTTCCCGTTTGTTCTTTTTATATTTAAATTTTAGTTACTCGCAATAAAAATGGAAGTAAAAGTAGGCAGTGCGTCAATAGTTATTGTCGCATTTGTAGCTTGATCTAAAGAAGGAGAGACTTTACGTGCGTCCTCTAGCGTTAATTTACAGTCCTAAGATCAGATCACTGTCGTTTTATAGACTGCTTCCGACGTCATGAATTAGTCTTATTGACAGGAAACACTGCGAACCTTGTTGTTTTCACTATTATACTGCATGTAACAGTGGTAGCCACTATACTCGGCTCTAGTATCCCCTAAACAAACGCTCTACCATTTACAAACATGGGATTCCTTAGACAGTTCTCTACTTGCTCGTAGAAAGGGGGAGATAATCCAAAAGAAAATGTAAAATGTTATAAACGACAAAAATTGTAAGCCGCCCTAATTGATATCTAATGCATATTTAAAACAAAAGGGGCCAACGTTATTTTCCCTTTCCGGAAGCATCGAGATTGTCCGAATGTGTATTATTTAATATGTAACTGCAACTTCCGGTTCCAGGGGCGGAAATCCGGGAACTGAAGGTATAATAAGGCTGACAGGAATTCTAAATGTAATAATATCTCTTCCTTTAAACTTTTATTTTTTTAATTGCAAAATATAATTTGAGAACTACTACAGCAAAGAGAATAGATGGAACTTCCAAGAGCTAATCCAGGTATATATCATCTTTATTTCGAGAATCCAAATCCACTCTTTGGATAGCGATTATTCTAGAATCCAGTCCAGGCTTAGAAAAGACTAGCGTAATGAATCAGGCGAGCGATGTTACACGTTCCCCCTAAACATCCAACTCTACTCTTTCTGGAATTTAACCCTTTTAGATCTACATTCCTAAAATGTAGAACGGTAAAATATAACCATATCACATTAATTATGTATTTATTTATTTTATTTTTAGCTACATACATATTTTATTCAATGTGCTTTTGGTAGCGAAAATGCTATCCTCTCCCCCTACCGGCCCTGAACAGTAACATTCTTGATTATATTATCTGCCAATTTTAATATTCAGTAAACAGGTGTTAATTCAGGCATTTCAATCACCATATTAATAGTGTCAGAACTAACTAATGATGCTAACTCTCACCGAGTTTTCCCCATCCTCATCTTCATGGTTTAGGAGAGCAATGATGTTAGCTTTTGAAAATAGGCGTTTTCTCATCCAGGGTTTTGCCAGAGGTACAAAGCCGGTCTTGAGCCCTCGGGCCTGTCGCTGGAGTTTACGTTATCAACGCTCTCCCGTCCCCTCTTCTGTAAATAGCCCACTCTGGTAACTTTGCCCTCTTACCGTTGGTCTTTCTTTATTTCTGTTAGCGACATCACCAGGGCTGGCCGGCAATCGGTCTATTTATGTATTTCTCATTTTCTTCAAAAACAGCTGGTTACATTCTCTGAGAATCCGCTGGTCAGCCTCCCTGTCGCACCAAAGATGTCCGGAAATCGCACTGTTTTTGTCGTTTTCATTTCACTTACCTTCCTTTTTCTTAAAGTATTTATTCCAGACTTTTTGTGATTACTTAATCCTGTCGTTTTTTCAATCTTCCAGACCATTTCTCTTCTTGCAGCATGTATTATTATTATTATTATTGTTGGTGTTGTTGTTGTTTATTTCTGTCTCCGTTCGTGTTCTCACGCACATACACCTTTGTTACAGTCGACTGCTGCAGTTAAATCTTCTCTTCTTAGGAAAACGAAGCGAACAAAAAGACAACAGAGACGATCCTACTAAGAAATTTCTGCTCTTGTTCGTTGAGAAGTAGCATAACGGTTAATCTGACATATGCAAATACTGAATAGTAGAGAATTCTTTGCTTCCTTCCTGGTAATGGGTATTTAGGGAGGTTTTATTTATTAATGTTAGAGAGAGAGAGAGAGAGAGAGAGAGAGAGAGAGAGAGAGACGATGACATCAGTACAGAGAGAGAGAGAGAGAGATGGAGAGAGATGGGGAGGGGAGAGAGAGACGAGAGGAGAGAGGAGAGATGACATCAGTACACAGAGAGAGAGATGGATGGAGCACCAGATGGAGAGAAAAGAGAGAGAGAAGGAGATGAGAGAGAGATAGAGAGATGGAGAGAGATGACATCAGTACACAGAGCGAGAGAGAGATGGATGGAGAGATGACATCAGTACATAGAGAGAGAGAGATGGATGGGAGATGACATCCAGTACATAGCGAGAGAGATGGATGGAGAGACAGATGGAGAGAGAGAGAGAGAGAGAGAGAGAGAGAGAGAGAGAGAGAGACGAGAGAGTGAGTGAGAGAGAGAGCCGATACACAGAGAAATTTCCTCTGGTAATTTTGAGATCGCAAATAAGTGTAGCAAACTTGGGAATGACTCGGTCAAGAAAATATAGATAATTAATGTTTTAAAAATTGTAAGTAGGGAGATAAGGAAACATTAAAAATGAGCCACGATTATAATACAAAACGTTTAACGTAGAGAAGAAAAGAAAATGGAATTAAGAGGGAATGGAGGTGGAAGTCTAAACGTTCGGACAGTCAGACGGACGGATAGGAAAGAAAGAAAGGCAGACGATAAGTGTAAAAGATCGAACTGGCAGACGACAGGAAAATGGTGAATGATAATAAACTGATAATTAGAAGAAAACAAAGCTGTATTTAAAGAATTTTTTATCGTAGAAACTGAGTTCTATAAAATATAAAAACAAACTTGCTAAACATATATATATTAAAAAGTTGTAATTTAGTGATAAAATTTCTTAGTGGAAAGTGCAAAAGGAATGAATGTTGGAGGGAACAGTAAGTTAGTCTGAAAGGTGTACAAGTTGATGACAGCCATGTTTTTTTTGTACGCCAGTCTTATCAAGGGAGATAATCTCTTTGTATTGGAGACAATCCTGGTGAGGGAATGTAGTAGAGAGCGTTGAGGGGTCCGCACTTCCAACTTCTGCAAGAAATCCTTACTAGAATTTCATTTTTATATTTGTGAGGAAACCAGAACAGCTCGGATAAACCCGCTCGACTGGCTGTCGAGGAAGCCGGCACCACTAGCAGCCATAGTTTTCCGTAGCGTTATATAGGGGGGTAGATGTTTTGATTTAACTGTGATGATCTCTTCATCGGATGACGGAATGAGATGAAAGTTGAGCAGAAAGAAGAAGAAGTCGGGAAGATTAATCAGATGGTTAAAAATATCCGGACTAATAGTTAAAGTAGATGTTAGGGGCGGAGCAGATAGAACGAGGATGCAGAGGATAAAGGAACCGGGTAGAAGCTGCTAAAGAGAAGACATAACACGGAGCTAGTAATTAAATGGAGTACATAAGGAAAACTTCTTATAAACCACGGGACTGAGTCATCTGGATCGAATATAATAAGCGAGGACTTATATTATATCTTTTAAATAAATGGGGGGGGGAATAACCAAGAACAGATTTTAAACGGCTTTTCAAGGATACTTAGACTACATGAAATTAATGGAAATGAATAAGGCGATACTCGTGGCCGGATGAGTGACGGAGAGGAATAGTTTGATGTGGATGGCGGAAGAAGAGGTGGGGGGACAGGACGTGTAGACTGTCAGGGTTAGGGTTAAGTGGTCGGGAGATCGATCGTCGGTGGAAGTAGTGAAGAAATAAACATACGCGTGAGATGAAGGCAGATTCGTAGTCAGTTGTGTTTTCTCCAGCAGACTTCACAAATTGCATTAATCTTCCCCTTGCGGTTTTGCCGCTTTCATCTTTCCCGACTTCCCGCAGACAATTAAATGTTTCTTCGCCCCTTTTTTAAAAAGAAATTCCCCCCCTTCCTCTCTATTCTCTCGGAGGGGAGAGCGATAGAATACGGCGAGAAAATAAGACGCGCACCTGATTCCAGGGAAGATTTCAACGGGCATGCGTGAGTGGGTCCTCACGTGACCGGCAGGAACAGGTGCCCCGCGGTGCTGTTCATTGACAAACCCATCCAGCGACCATGGCGTCCTTGTTGGAGCGTCACACTCCACTCGGCCATTGACCGAACTCTCTTAAATTACGCGCGCGGGGTATAAAGAAAAAAGAGGAGGAGGAGAGGTTAATTCATCTCGGCCGGATGAACACGAAGCAGACGATGGGTCTACACCAGCCACCCATGAATCATGGCCCCATGCCCCCAGGACATTACTCCCCACCCTACCGACCCCCGGACCGCATGCGTTGTATGGCTACACCCTCCTCGGTATGTACACTATTCCGCTCCGGATTTTTAATCATCTTTATTAGTTGTTCTTCCTATAGGTCCCCGGCAGATCTCTGCCGCTATGAGGCCCGCTTATCCGCGTATTTTGTGGGCACGCTTCGCGCCGCAATACGGTGACAGCGTGCGTGCCTCCTCCTCTCTATCCTCTCTCGCGCGTCTCCATCTCCACCCCCTCCCTCCCTCTCTCTCTCTCCTCTCCCACCCTCCCTCCCTCTCTCTCTCTCCCATCCGCCCACCCCCTCCCTCCCCCCCTCTCTCTTTTCCATCTCCCAGCCCCTCTCTCTCTCCATCTCCTCCACCTCTCGCTCCCACCCCCTCCTCTCTCTCTTTCCTCCCACCCCCCTCTCTCGCTCCATCTCCCACCCCGCCTCTCTCTCTCCTCTCTCTCTCTCTCTCCTCTCCCTCTCCCCTCTCTCTCCCTCTCTCTTCTCTCTCCATCTCCACCGCCCTCCCTCTCCCTCTCTCTCTCTCTCTCCATCTCCCACCCCCTCCCTCCCTCTCTCTCCTCCGCTCGTTTTTCTCGTCACCTTCGATACTCTATGTTTCTTTCTTCGTTTCCAGAGCAACATCTTCGGCGGCTTCGATGACGGGGATTACTTACGGCTCGCGCCGAAGCGTTGGCGGCTGTGGACATCTCGAAGACTTCATCCCCACCGTTCATGAAGCACGATGGAATTTACAGCCACTCGGATTTTACCGGACACGCTCCGAACACGTCGCGGGGCCAGATGCCCCTACACACATTCGGTCCGGCGGACAGCATGCTTGACCAGCTGTCCAGTAACCCGGGCATGCCGTTCGGGAGCATGCCGGAGCACCACCCCAACGCCACCTCGCACGGCCACCATAACCACCAAATGTACCCGCCCGTGTACACGCACCAGAACACGATAAACACGCACCACAGCCTCTCCGCTCACCACCCGGTCCACCACCCGATACGGAACTCCGACTGCGACCCCAGGGAACTCGAATCCTTTGCGGAGAGGTTCAAACAGAGGAGGATTAAGCTGGGCGTGACTCAGGCCGACGTCGGCTCGGCCCTGGCCAACCTGAAACTGCCCGGGGTGGGGTCGCTGAGTCAGAGCACGATCTGCCGGTTCGAATCCCTGACGCTGAGCCACAACAACATGATCGCCCTGAAGCCCGTGTTGCAAGCCTGGCTGGAGGAAGCGGAGAAGCAGGCGCGGGAAAAGAAAGTGGAGGCGGAGATCGGCCTCATGTCGACCCACGGGGAGAAGAAGCGCAAGCGGACGTCGATAGCCGCCCCGGAGAAGCGCTCGCTCGAGGCCTACTTCGCCGTGCAGCCCCGGCCCCGGCCCTCGGGCGAGAAAATCGCGCAGATCGCCGAGAAACTCGATCTCAAGAAAAACGTTGTCCGCGTCTGGTTCTGCAACCAGAGACAGAAACAAAAACGGATGAAATTTTCCGCCGCCGCATCCCACTGAGACTGTGGATGAAACTTGGTTATCGTTCGGAGAGGTCGGTGCGACGGACGACTGATTTTCAGACCAAATGTACGGATTAATTCTTAAAATAAATGAAAAGGGAAAAGGAAATAGTTAAGGATATACATACAGCAGGATGAATAACGGAATGAAAATCTCTTAGTGATCAGCAAGAATAATAATAATAATAATAATAAAGATAATAATAACAATAACAACAATAATAATAATAATAGAATAATAATAATAATAATAAAATAATAATAATAATAATAATAATAATAATATAATAATAATAATTATTATTGTAAAGACAAAATACTATTTCTTTTCTTCCTGACTCATTCATTTTGGTAACAAAACTCAATATCTGTTTATTTACATATAATTATATTTTCTCATGAAATTTTATAACGATTCTTTAGCTAAAATATTTATATTTATCTATTAATTTTTTTCATGATTTGTGCGTTAAAAAGATGGCGATGTATTCCGATTTCTGTTCCTTTTTAAATTTGAAATCAAATCCTGGAGGGTATTTCCAACTTTTCACACAGACACGTGCTTCTCTGTTAATCATTTCAGCTTTTAGTTTCTATTTACTGATCTCAGCCTGCATTTGTTTACATAAAAGTTTGATTTTTCTTTGTTTCTTAACAAATTTTTTTAAGCAAATACGAATTTACGATTCACATCCGAACGGTAATTCTGTATAAATCGCTCACACCTGATAAGATTTTTTTTCCCCGACGTGTAAATTCTATTATCATTTATTTATTTATTTATTTATTTATGCTCCCTCTCATTGCTAAGATGTATGATTTATTTGTATATATGTATAAGTATGAATGAGTTTTCCCAAAAATTTATGTTATACATTTTTTCAACCAACCCGATTTTTGAGTTATTTTTTTAACGTTTTCCCTCCTGTTATTATCGCCTTTTAAAACCGTAATTCATATCTGTATCACCCTACGTGATGCTGCTGCTGTTGTCGTGTCGCCACCGTCCCGTCACAGATCCCTTTCTTTCACGACGAATTCGACTCGTAGTTTATTTTGTTTCCTAATTTACATAATTTTAATCTGAAAAAGACTTAGAAAAGGAAAGGGAAAGATGGCAGTTGTTGGTCTTTTTTGGAAAACGTAACAGCTAATAACTTTTGGAATTCCTTTAGAAAATATTTCTCTAGAGACGAACGACATCTCAGCTGTTAACACTGAAAATAAAAGTGGCAGAACTGAATTCCTCGGTGTTTACATTAAAATCTTAAAATCTCCAAATTTAAAAAAGAAAACAGATTTATGAAACAAATTATTTAGTTGTTAAAGTAATAAGATAACCTGCTGCTGCTGGTGTTCATTTATAATAAAGAGTCACCAAATAATTTTTTATACATTGGCTTTGTTTTCATTTTTTGAAAAAAAATTTAAACAAAATATTTAGATAATATTTGATGTGAAAACAGAATAAATTATTAGAATTTCCTTGCATTGCTTAAATCGGGTGGCATGATGGAAGGATGGATGAACAGAGATGTAGAAGAGACCGCTAGAGGCAGGTGCTCTGTACCCATGTCTTCCCAGAGTAACTTTAATGTATACACTTAGTTTGTTTGGCATAAAATGTCTCATTGAGTTTTGTTATGGATAAGTAATATAAAAATTAAATCTCAGAATGTTGAGAAAATGGGAAATTCATAAAATAACCGAACTCACATATCTTGCATTAAACTGTTTGACGTTTATAATTCTGATTGATGACATTTAATGTATCTTAAACTGTTTATAGATAATACATTTAAAAGTAGAATGGTAGATACTGCTCTTGTAATACACCATGTAGAGAAAATGAAAAAAAACATTAATATTAATAAACAATATTTCGAATTCACTCTAATTGACGGTTTTTGTTAATCTCTTCATCTTAAGATTTTGAATAACAAAACAAAATTAAAGATTGGAATTTAATGTTTAGCTCATCTTTAACAAAAATCTGAACCGTTAGATTACAGATCTACAGGAACCATCAGTTTCACACAAGGCACTGTTGCATATTCTCATTCTTGCATTAGATTTTGTAGATACAATTACATAACATAGCATAATAGTATAAGTCACTGGAAAGGTTTAGGTAATCTCAGATCAAACCTTCGAGTTAAGTGCGAATTAGCTGATTGATTTTGAGAAATATCATACGCCATCTTTATGAAAGTATGCAACAGTATTCATTTAAGAAACTTTCGGTTCTGAAGGATGGACGGTGCTCAGAATTTTTGATAAAGCTGATACATTTTGATCGCTAATTTTTGTTTCTTATTTAAAGTTCTAAAAAAAGTAGCGTTTCAGCCTGTATCATCCGTCATACATTTACTCTTCTTCTTCTTCTTCTTTTAAACAGTTAAATATCACATTTATTTTATTTTTTAATTCTCTCTTTTTAGAACTGACTTTTCTGTGAGTAGTTTTGGCAGCTGAACAGGTTGGTGTGGTCTTTGATTGGATTTGCCTTCGCTTAATTATTTTAATCACCACTTGAGAGGTGGCCAATATATAATAATAATAATAATAATAAATAATAATAATAATAATAATATAATAATAATAATAAATGCATACATTTTTGCCTAAATAGTCTGCATATTCTGTAAATTAATCTTAAGTATTTTACAACGAAAAGAATGAATAAATAGATTAGACTTAATTTGATACAGAGTTAAAGAGTTTGCGGCTATAGGTAAAAACAGCTCTTCTCTAATCTGAATTAATTTAAATAGCAGGCCGCAATATACATTTACATAAACAGCTTTTAAATATTTAATATTTATTTTGTATATGTAACAGAATTCGTTTCAGATGGTTCGTTTGCAATTTGTTATGCTTGAGGTCATGATGTTCGCCCTCTGGCGACTAAAACTGAATTAAAATATTAATGGTTACTAATGAGATAGTATCTAGTTACGGAGCATATCGCGTGCCATTTTTTTTTTTTTCTTAAATGAGCGTATCTAAGATTTAGAAAAAATTACCGAATAATCAGTTTTAAAAAGAAAACTTTTTGTTGTTGTTTTTATTTTTTAAATTTAATAAACGATGAACATGAAGAACTGTTTAATCTAACAACAGGGGAGACTACTAGGTCGGAGCCAACCCGATCATGAACGGAAGATGGGTTTAGGATTGAATCGAAACCAAACCAAAGTATTAATTTATTGCAGTAAAAATAAAGCTATTATTATTATTATTATTATTATTATTATTATTATTATTATTATTATTATTATTATTATTATTATTATTAAGCAGGACATGAGCGCAATTTGACGTTAGAAATTATGGTCGGTGAGATATCGATGACAAAATCGATAAGCTTTTTGAGATTTACTGTCCGCTGTATTGTTTTGATACACTTGTGCTTTACTTAATATAGAAATAAGAGTTAATTAATTATAAAACAGCAGTTAGTTTCAAAATAGGAAATCATAAATGAATGGAATGTAAAACACTTAAAGTGAGAGTGACTTAAGTGATTGTAAAAAATTGAAAGTGATGGTCATCGATTTATAATAACATAATAACATAAGCCCGATACTTAATTTATTATAGAATAATGAGTTGACTGCAAAAAATAAAGGCAAGAATGAATTAATTGTAAAATAATAAAAATAAGAATTCTAATGTAAAAATCTAAAAGAAAATAAATAAAATGTTGAATTAGAAGTTAACAGGCTGTAAGCTGAAAGTATAGGTTTGAAGCTAACGTTTTAGAAATAAAGACTGTCCACAAAATAACCGTCTGGGATCATTTATTATTTTGGAAAAACTAATTTGACTATGAAGACGATTCTTCTTTGAGACGAAATACATTACAAAGAGTGGACCTGGTGTCTTTGAGAACAGCAACATTTATGAAATCAGTTGCCCTTTTAATTCTAGTTTAATTTAGCGTGCAGTTATCAAAAGGATTTTAGAGATTTCTTCCTTAATTTTAGGAATTACGTATTGGAAGTTGGACCCATGGCGTTAGAAACAACACCGGCAAACTACATCAAAGATCGCGTTATTAGGATTTATAGTATTAAATGTTTAAAGTTTACATTTTGTATTAAGTTTCTTTCTTTCTTCTAATATTAGCTTATTATTATTATTATTATTATTATTATTATTATTATTATTATTATTATTATGAAGAAAGGGAAAGTTTACAATTTGGGATATATTACAGAGTTTACTGCAAACAAACAGCTATCGAGTTGACAGGTGTTCGCTCGATTTAAATCAACCTGCTGTGATTTATATGTACATAGAAATGACGCATTAAAGCAGTAAGTGGTAAATAAAAACTCATTCTTAAAAAGGAATTTTCAAGTCGCTACAAAAGTTATTAAATAACTATTTTTAGAAAATAACCTGGTCCTCCTCTTAAAACACGTCTCTCTCTCTCTCTCCCTCCCTCTCTCTCCTCTCTCTCTCTCTCTCTCTCTCTCTCTCTCTCTCTCTCTCCCTCTCATCCATCCATCTCTCCTCTCTCCATATCTCTCTCTCTCCTCTCTCCATCCATCTCTCTCTCCCCCTCTCTCTCCATCTCTCTCTCCATCTCTCCATCCATCTCTCTCTCTCTCTCCATCCACCATATCTCTCTCTCTCTCTCTCTCTCTCTCTCTCTCGTGAACTCTTTTTTTTTTTTTCCACTCTTCGTCTACCTCCGATTTTCATCTCCAACGTCCTGCCCGCTTTGTAAACTCGACTTCTATCTGCTGCATTTCTACCCTTTCTCTCTTCTGTCTGTATTTCTCGCCTTTTCTCATCCCGCTATCACCCCGCCACCGCATATAGTATTTTAATATCTCTCATACAATCTTGTTCTATTATTTTCGACGCAGGCATAGAAAAACATTTTCGTCGATTTTATATTTTTCATCTACTTGCTAAACAAAACACAGTGGCAATGACGCTGACATTAAACCAAACTGACATGAAGGCAAGGATCAGATTTTAGAATTTTTTTACGACATTGACGTAATTTCTGAACCAGAATTCTAAGTGTAATGAATAACTGCGTTGAATACATCGCTGTCAGCCTCGTTAATGGTACAGAACAAATCTAGATAAATATCTGGAGACCAGAATAATCCAAGGATCTCACTTCACCGGCAACATGCGAACCTTTGTCCATAAATCCTGGGTAATTTGTCAGTCATTTCTAAAGAGAACGACATAACTGGAGTTTCGGTTCTTTTAAAGAATAATCTTCGATGTGGCTGGAGCAGAACGCGTGGCGTTCGTCTGTAAGCTGTTAGTCTGTTGAGAGAAGAAGCTGCAACTGCCGCGGCCTCTCTCCCAACATTCCTGTCACACAGTTCCAAAGCCATCCTCAGCTTCTGACTCGACCGCAGATGCTGGCACGATCCGCAGCACAGATACCACCACCCCTCAGAATACCACTCACCCTCTCTGACTACCTTAATCAAATATTCACGACGTCTCTATTCTCAGACCATTAACTATTTATGACAGCATCCGTGATGCGGAGTGCAACAGATTCCTCCAAATCTCGGGGAAAGACGGACAACGTTGGCGTGATTTCTCCTTTATTTCATTGTTTGCCTTCCATGACATATAGGCCAGGCCTGCTTCGTTCAGCAGCTCTTCCCAGACCGCGTCGTGCAGCCACTGCGATTCTACAATTGACCAGGTTGTAGATTTCAGGATGGATCGCTCGCTGACGGACGACGACGACGACAACAACAACAGAGCTTTCCTGATGAAATCCAGCCTCTAATCAGCCCGGCGTAATGAGATAAAGAGGGGAAGAATGCGGGAATTGCCGGTAACAACAACAACAACAACAAATAAATAAAATCGACGACGAAGACTTTACCGCTCGGCTTCGGGTTATTACAACAAAAATGCTATTCTATGGGGAGAACAGGGGAGTAGGGGAAATTACATCGGTGCGCTTCCTGTATAAATACACGGCTCGCCAGCTGCGCGTTGTCGATTTCGTTTATTACACTTCTCCGCCAGGGCGGCAGCCTGCAAAGGGAACGCATCGCCTTCCTGTTGTTACACAAAGGCTGGGGCGGAGACGGACGGACGGACGGACACTGTTACATCTCTCTCTCTCTCTCTCTCTGATGTGCCGACACCGCCACTTTTTTTTTCTGTGAGACGATCCGCCAACCGACTTCGGTGACAATAATAAAAAATAAAAAATAAATAAAAAAAACACCCCGGCCCAGGCCCCAACAAAGAAAGGCCCCGGCATTCTGACGCTGATATTAATGTGTCCCACAACGTCCGCGCCATTTCCTGATTGGAAAGTAAGGGGCGGATTTATTCCCCCTAGAGGACTCTCCTACATCTGCACTCCATTTCTTCAACGCTGTTTATAAAATTATTAATTAAAACCGCACGCGAACAGGGATAGTTGCTTGGTTTCCTCCAGGATGAGGAGGAGGAGGGGGGGTGTGTGAATGAACGAGGCCGTGGCGGTGTGTATCTGCTGCAGAGGATGCGGGCGTCAAAAGCGGGGAGGGAAATATGTAGCCAGACATTCGAGCGCAAAGGTAGGACAGGAACACGCTTCCCTCGTGCGTTGTACGGGTCAAATAAACGGAAAAGGAAGGAAGCCGGTGTAGCTTCGATTCCACAAATATTTGTAGAAAAACCTCTTCCCCGCTCCCCCAGATAGCAATAACCAGAAAGCGTGAAGCGAGAGTGAATAGTAGCGACATCTGAGCCCGGTGTAAGTTTCAGGTGTGTATTGATCTGAACCCGGAGGCCGTAAAGCTCCATACTTAGTTAGCAGGGTGAATATTACTCCGAAAGAAGAGAGAGATTACCTCTGTTATCTCCGTCGTCGTTGTTGTTGTTGTTGTTGTTGTTTTTCTTTTAGATTTCTGTTTTAAACAGATTATAAAAAAATACAAAAATCTCCAGAAGATTACGTCATTAGTGAGCCCAGCGGATTAGTGGCTGGATGAGCCTGAATCAGAATTCGTCTGAAATGGACATCGTTCATTAGTGAGCCCAGCGGATTAGTGGCTGGATGAGCCTGAATCAGAATTCGTCTGAAATGGACATCGTTCATTAGTGAGCCCAGCGGATTAGTGGCTGGATGAGCCTGAATCAGAATTCGTCTGAAATGGACATCGTTCATTAGTGAGCCCAGCGGATTAGTGGCTGGATGAGCCTGAATCAGAATTCGTCTGAAATGGACATCGTTCGTTAGTGAGCCCAGCGGATTAGTGGCTGGATGAGCCTGAATCAGAATTCGTCTGAAATGGACATCGTTCGTTAGTGAGCCCAGCGGATTAGTGGCTGGATGAGCCTGAATCAGAATTCGTCTGAAATGGACATCGTTCGTTAGTGAGCCCAGCGGATTAGTGGCTGAATGAGCCTGAATCAAAATTCGTCTGAAATGGACATCGTTCGCGTTAATGCACCCAAAACTGCCGGCCGTGAACGGACAAATCGCCGTGTCCACTCCATAGAGGAAATACAAGGTTACTGAAGACGGGCTATTTGTTTTGATTGTTGTCGTGTTTAGGGGAAGATACGGTCGAAAAGTTACGAGATTGTCACTTTCCAGAAGCCCGACTTCCCTGCACCGGAATTTCACAATATTTTATAGTTCTTCACTTATGACCACAAGATCTCAGACGCTCTATTCAGTTTGCCATCGGCTTATTACCAGATCACTTGGCTCACTGACTCATAAAAGCGAAGCATGATAAAGTATTTGTAATATTGAAGCTGATCAAATTCGAAAACAATCGTTTGATGTCTTTCAGATCAGTCATAAGTACATGCATTTGGTGTCACGAATATCCGCAGTGCCGGACAGAAAATCAATCTGTGACAACTTTGGGCGGATTTTCTTTACTTAAATGTGGCGATGTATGAGCTAAAACGTCACCCTGGCGAATCTTTTTGCATTTATGGTGAGTAGTTAAAAAAAAAATTTTTTTTTCAAATTATTTTGAATTAACCTTATTTCAGACGAGGTAATTAATTGTATCTTTTTACAAAAGACTTGCTGTTTCGTATAAACTGAAATTCTCCTTTCTTTAAAAGTATTTTAAAAAGGGATTCTAGCATTAAAGAGCTACACCAAAATTTTGTATTACTCGATCTCGACAAAGATTTGTTGCAAAATTTAAACAAAACAAAAAAAGAGAATCATTGACGGCGATTAATAATTCGTAGGAAGCAGCCAGGGCTCACTCAGCACGAGTTCTTTCTATGTTACGGATTTGTTCATGATCCTATCTGATCGAGTGCCACGCCATTTAAGGTGTAGATTCTACTTGTGACGTAACCGAAGAGCAACAAACAGCATTTTCTTTCAGCTACTTGTGAATTCATCTCCTGGCACCCTTAACCGTAGATGCGAAATGCTATGACAAAATAATGGATATGAGAAAGCATTAGTGACATCATCATTATCGAAACAATGACACCATATTGTTTTACTTCAGACTAAATTAAATTGTAAACAGTTATTTTATTATTGCATACTAAGAATATTTTATGTTTAATTATTTTTGTTGCTAATTATCGAAGAATTATCATGCCTTCGTTTATTGAATATAATTAATACACTTTTGTGTTGTAGGTTTGTTGTATCATTGTTGCACAAAGACTAATCATTGATAATATTTAATTAACATAATTACTGGAAAGCTTTTGTTTAATTAGAAAAATATTTACCCATTTTTTTAAAATTTTTTTTTGATTTCCAACATATTTAGCATCAAATAATGGAATTGATTTAAAATTAAAACGGAAGTACTTTCAATTAATTTTTTTTTAAAATAACAAATCAAATGCATTATTTATATTTTACTTCGATTTCGGTTTTCAAAGACTGAATGAAAGTTTTAAAATATTATTGGATGATTTAGTAATTAAAAACTGATTTATTTTGTGTTAAAAAGAGAAAAATTTTAAGCAAATATTAAAATATGTTTTGTAATTGAACTATTAAAGTAAATTGAGATGTGTGAAAATAAATAGAATTAGATGGTATTTTTTGTTAGACTGTTTGGATCTAGAGATCTTAAATTCAAACTATAATGCTTAGAAATTTATAATTTGTATTTTACTTTTCTATCGCATAATTCCTAATATCTGAACAAAAAAAAAGTTCAAAACTTTTGAGCAAGTGTGTATTTCCATGTGGTCATCATTGTGAACCTAACAATAATCAGCTTACTAGTGCAGATAGTAACATATTTTGTTTCTTTCTTATTTCTCTGAGAACTTAAAATGAGATGTCTTCCTTTTCTCGTCGTCTTCCCACCGCTTCACTATATGTAGATTGGCATTCAAAGTCGTGATCTCACTTTGAAAAAATATTTCTATCTGCATTTCAAAAATTTATTTATTTATTCAAATGCATTATTTCATCTAAACAAAACAGTAGAACTGATGAACCACGTATGTTAAGCCATTATTTGTGAAGTTATCATCACTTCATGTTGTTTCCATCAAAATAGCGCCACCTTTCGTGCGAATAACTAACCACTGCACAGATTTGTAGCATCCTGTTCCGTAACTTTTAAGTATTGTTGTATAAGTATTCCACTTGTAAGTAGTTTCTTATTTGATTGACAATGCATTAGTAGGACGGCTTTCCCTGGCTCTTCTTCCATCTAGTTCATCTTACACAAGTTCCTCTTTCCTCGGCCCTTTAATTCATTGCTGAACTAGTTGACTTCATGCTATAGACGGTTGTTTAAATAGCGCCCTGTGTAACCAATTCCCCCCTCCACAGTTTTATCAAAAGGGAATTCATGTAGAATTTTGTCTTTAGGGGCCATTTCTTCTAGCAAAGAAAGCAGTAGCAGTTTTCAGTACTAATACTTAAGTTCAGTCCAGCAGTAAGAGGCAGGCAGTATTGGATGAACACGATGATTACCTACTTTCAATATAAACTGAATTGAAATTTGACAGAAATAATTCCTTGGTACAATAATTATATAATAAGCTTTAACAACATCTCGATTAATGGTTTATGTTTTGATAAGAGGTTTACCAGACCTTTAATAGTTTATTTGATGGGGAAATGTACTTCCATTAACAATAAAATATGTTAAAATTACAGTGTTTTTGCCATCGTAGGTTTATAGTTTTAACACAAGCATGTAAATCATAGGGGATATTTTCTGGCATTACGTTTGTGAGGTCATAGGTTTCTCTCTTACCTCTTCTTTATAAGCTAAGACGAATTGATTCTTAGTTCTTAATGCTTTTATATTTTTGAATGAAAATCATTTTCCATAATTATTGTTGTTCTACACGTAAAAAAGAACTGCATCATTTGTTTGAAAGGAGAAACTACGGCATAAGCATCAAGCTAATGGGAGAACCATTCCGGTAAAGAAGCAGAAATGGCGATATACAGTGAAGTTCCTGCAGAGCAGCTTTGGAGATGGTTGCTACCCTGGTATTCAGTTTGCGCTAAGTAGATTTTTTGATCAACAACAGTCGGTCGGATAAGTATCATGGACACCTAGAATGGTAGTGTCTGGGTATGTTGGGCAGGGCAGGTCGTGAAGATTCCTAGAACACTGGCGGCCTAAAAATACAGGTGAAACAATGTCGCCAAGAGGAATTGTAATATGAGAGTAGGACATTTGAGAGAGGATTGGCAAACTACTCACGCGTTTTAAGGGATTCTGATTCTTTTGTTTTGTTTTCTTTGCTTATGCCTTTTCTCTAGACTCTTGGAACCCTGGTGGATTACCCCCGTAACTCTAATTTATATACAGGTAGTTTTTCCGAACCAATTAAAAAGGTCGGTAGGTAAATTGAAAAGCCACCCGACGGCTGGTAACTCCCATCTTAAAGATATAAGACAATGCCTTCCCCTACTCTGACGTCACACCTCGGATTGCTTGTTCTCAGTAAAAAAATATATTTAAAATTAATATTTGGAGAGGTTTGGAAATCATTTTAAAGTATGTTTGTTTGATTTCTTAAATACAGATTGCTGTTTACTAATTCCACAATGGTAGATGGTTGGGGCTGGTTAGGACATTGTAATCACTCACTCACAGAGACGTTTTCCCCATTTGTTTGGCGAATTCCAAAACTGCTTCCTTTACTCGAATTACTTTTGCTTTTTATAGACTTAAAAACCTCAACAGAAAAGTATTCTTTATGCGATTAAAAGTTCGATATGGTCAGTAGCCAGTGCTTGTTCATGTACTGGTAACTTCCTTAGGGATGATGGGGAGGAGAGAAGATGCAGCGTAGATGCACTTAAGGTCAACTTATCCAGGTGTAAACTGGCTTAGTATGTCTGTCGTGTATGAGCAGTGGCACAGGGGACTCGTGGCATGGTCGGGTGTTCCTCGATGGTGAGTTCCACCAGCACTTTTGGCTCCCTACTATAAACTCTTCATCTCTGGACCTGACAGGAAACCTAGACCCCGCCGTCGGCTGGTGAAGAAACCATGGGAGGAAGGTACGCCAAATCGAGTTGGTGCCAACGGGGATCGAACCTGGGGCCCCAACAATCACCGGGTCCGCGCCCGAGTCAGTTTCACGTTACATCAAAACGTGGTCACGGTCCAACAGCAGAAGCCGTTAGCGATTATTTTCGCGGTCTGAAAGGATCCGGACCCCGTGTATACCGGCCTGGTAGGTCGTGGAGAAGGCTCGCGAGCTTCATGCACTATGGCGTCGCACACTTTGTAAATTGTGCGCCCGCTGCGCCGAGCAAAGAAAACAGAAATAGAAATTAACTTCCCCGAGGAGCTGCGATGATCAGAGACTCGACCTTTCCCACCGATTTACATTAATTGATGACGGATCCCACTTCAGGGAAATCCTGATATGGCCGACACGAGCCGCCAACACGTTAGTTCTCGTCTCGGAAGAAAAATAATTTGCTCTACCGATAGAAAGTCAGGCCTATATTTTACTATTAATTCTCTCCTCCCCCCCCCTGCCGACTCTATGGAAAGGGGACTCGGCTGTCCTGTAGTTTAGGTGCGGTGTAAGTAGATGTCTAGTTTCTGTAAGGGAGGAGGGAGCCAAAGGTTGGCGATCTTGCAGACAGAGCAAAGTTAATGAACCGGGGCCATAAGGATGAACTTTACGGCACCAGATGCCTTTGTTTTTTATCAGCTTCTCTGAGGTCTTGGCCGCTCACGTACGAAACAAACGCGACGAAGGCATCATTATGGAGCCCAAGTCCCCTGGTTAAGCCGTCGAGGAATTGCTTCATGGCGGCACGAAGCGGTTCAAAAAAAAACACGAGACGGAGAAGAGGAAGAAAGTAGTTTGTCAGACTAAGTAAATATCTGGAAGGACGTAAGCGGCGCTTCGGTCGCGTGCGCGCGTGCGTCAGGGACACGCCCACTCCGCGCCTGGCACGCACAGGCTAAACGCCTGGCTAATCCGGGGAAAAGGGTCGATTGCGAGGTCGGTTGATTTTTTTTACTCCCTTCTTGAACACTGACATATGGTCAGACAGGCTTGGTCCTTGATCGGTAACTGATCACATTAATGTGATCGCCGACGACAAGGAGAAAGGGAAAGTTCGTCCTCGCGGCCCCTCGCACCTGCGATTTTGAAAAAAAAGAATTGCCTTTATATGTCTCTCTCCTCGTTCGCCTTTCCCGTGGTGACGGAGCATTTCCTCTCCGGGCGAGAAGGTTTGCGATTAAAGTGCAAGGTGTATCTGTTATACGTCAGATAAACACAAGCCCTCCTTTCCCATCTTGTTGGTGGTTGTTGTCTTTGTCGAAGAGCAATTACGAGGAGGGGAAGGGGAAAGAATGACGTTCAATTGCTAATCTGGTCGACCAGATGTTAATACCGAAGTTTTACTTGAAGCTGCGACTTTAATGCGGAGAGACCGGAGTTGGTTAATTGTATGGGCAAATCGGGGAACCTCAGAAATTACATTGAGCTGTTGGTGATGACAGCAGAAAATCGCGCCTTTAGAAAACGGATCGGTTTGTCTTTCTGCTGCCATGAAAGCGATATCCGAACGTGTGATATACATTAAAAACACACACAATCGTGGATCGGAGACATATGTATATTTTACTTTCACTTTAAATCCAGCATATGAGAACGAGATTCAAAACTACCAATTTTCAGAAATCAGTACAGTGGTTAGAACGTTACCAATCACTTGTTAGTAGTAAAACAAATAACCAATAAGCCTACGTTTCGGAGGTCTTTCCTTCTTGTCACCAGGGGGAGCTCCAGTCGTAGGGACGACTGTTTCTATGCATACATAGAGATGTGGGGAGCTGCACCAGCCACAATCTAAAACTGTTCGCAGTAGTATTCATAAACAGCAAATGCCAGCTGCAATGGGCGATAAAAGTGAGCTGTTATTATTGATGGTTCTGTTTGTCAAAAAATATATATTCGCTGTTGAATAACAAGCAAAAGCTCTTATTATTCTGTGACGCAAGGGGAGAAATAAGGGAAACATGGGCAGCAGCACGTGCTATGACGGTTGGGCTGACCGCCATTTTATTACCCGTAAAACACGTTCTTTATTTGTACCTTATTCTTTTATGGAAATCGGGGAAGTGATGTCCGTGTCAGCAACGGTTTTCGGGAATCGGTTGAGAAAAGGTGCTATCTCCCCGCTAGGGTGTTGGCGACGTAGTAGACACCGTGGAATCGCGAGACTTCGGTGAACTGAAGTGAATTGAGCCAACGATTTGAAACAGTTGCTTAAATAAGATCGAAGGCTTTCGTGGATTTTTGGTCCGAATTTTACCAAAAGACGATCGAAAGATATTTTTATTTCAAAGAAATTTATGTCCTATGACGCAAATGATGGCGTTGAATGTAGGTTTAAGTTATTGGAATAACTTCAAAAGTCTGAAGTCTCTTTTGTCGTACGAACGCTGGTCACGTGATCATTAGGCTAAGTACCACCATCATCTCCAGGCAGCTGAGAATTTTACTGGAAGATAGTCGCGAGAGAAACCACATGTTCTGCAGCCGTATTTCAGAGCCAACTAATTTAACAGACGGGCTTCTGCTGAGAAGAGATCTACGAGCGGCATAGCCCTGTGTCTAATCTGAGCATGGACGGTGTAAAGGAAGACTGATCACCAATATTAGTTATTGAGGGTAATAGCGTCAGACCCTTCACGGGTACTTCTTTCTTATTGAAGGAAAACCAGTTCTAATGGCTTCTTGGATTCTTGTGTTGAGCTGAACTTTAATAAAGGACAGATATTCTGTTTATTAAACATCTGGGAAATCTACAAACCGAAGAAACAGCAGAAGCAATTAACGGCACCGACCTGACCAAAAATATCGAACCTGCTTCATATCGGTTTGTATGAAAGAAAGTGATCGATTTGGCATTGGAGATTTTCTCAGGCTGCTAGAGTTCTTTTATGTTGAACTCTTGAGAAATCTCGGAGGAATCGCTTACAGTTTCAGTAAGACGGCTAGATTACTCAATGACTCAACAGCGCGTGGAGCGAGTTTCTGGGGCCGGACCTCTTTGCCAAACCTAAGGAACCAGTTAAGCCTGTTGCTCTGCAAACTTAGTATTAACTTTACTTTTGAAGATCACAACACGAATAAAGGTCACAGACAAACACTAAGTACCTCTTCCAATCACTTTGCACTAAAAGCGGGGGTTGCTTAAACATACGGGTAGGAGTGGGTTAATAAAGTGAATGCTTAATAAGGAAAAATAGAAAGGTTATTTTTTAAGTAAGCTTCAGATATAAAATAAAAGCTGGTGGGGTTAGGGTTAACTGGAAAAGTTAAAACTGAAAATGAGAGCAAGATTAACGGTAGACTTGAGGTAGAATCAGAGTAAAATATAGAGTTAGGATCAGCAGATAGGGGTTAAATTTAAAGGTCCGATTAGAGTAAAGTATAGTGAAGTGACGTCATCGTAAACCCTGTAGATCTGAGACAACCAAGATTCTGCGATTGCGTAGCGCCACAGAAATAATGGCACAAATCTAAATAAAACAAACGACTCATTAATTTAATCTTTCGATGAACAAAGTTTTGATAATTATTTTTGTAATAGTTTTATTTATTTATTATAGAGAATTGTAATTATTTTGCGCCAACTTCATTTCTCGTCTCCCTTAAGTGGATGGGATGCAAATGCAAACCAAATGAGTCAGCAACAGAATGTAAAGTAAAAATACCTTTTTTTTGTTTTGGTTTTCTCGGACGTTTGGGGTGTAATTAAGGTATCTGAGAGATTACCACAGGTCGGTACGTGCGCTACACTCTAAGCTAATCTGGAACACACTAACATGAACATTGCTTTGTTAATTGACAATTTCGATAATCATATCTTAGGACCGTCTAAAAATTGGTTCATTGGAGAAAATTGCGGAAGAGGCTAGAAAAACGGAGGAGAATTGCTGAGTCGGGGGTTCATTTTCCGAGCTTTTCGCTGGGGCTCGGACCCCGCCGATATGTTCGGATCATTGATTTCCGTGCCATAACAGGTTGTCATGGCAATGTGTGTTGTTCTCGTGTAGCCTGCTCTCCCCACACCGGCCCAACTCGCCAAGGCCTAACTAGCGTGCCGACGGGGCTCAGATTCCTTAATTGGCCAGAAAACTGATTCAAGTGCTGACGTCCGCGTTTCGAGGAAGTAGCCGGCGAGTTTATTATACACGGTCAAAACCGACGGCCACGGAGAGCCTTTGATGTTTGGGCGGTCGCGTGAGCCGGAAGCTTGTTTGTGTATTGGCGCATCTTCGGACAGGTGATGGTGGAATTTCTGGGCAAGGATTAATATAAATTTTCTTCAGGCTCTGTTCATACATCACAAACAATATGATAAAAAAAACTTAAGCAACTTATCTCAACTCAAATATCGCTTCAATATGATTCATCCCTTTGGTCAGGCAAATTGCTAATTACTGCGATTTTAACGAGAAAATTCCTGCAGTTTATTCTCATTTAAATCTATTTTCCTATCAAAAAAATAAAATAAAATGTATCAATAACATATGAGGTCCTGCAACAGAGTATCTTACATACCGGCCTAATATTCCATTTAGATCTGAACATAAACAATTAATAAGATCTTTCAACATAACTTGTTGCTGTAAATTGCCTCTCTATTTTGGTATACAGGTGTGTGTGTGTGTGGTGTGTGTGTGTGTGTGTAGAGTATTAGTAATGGTGTGAGTGACTATTCATGTATAATGTGTTAGCAAGAACATGAGCGACTTGTAGTGTGGTAGTAAGAGTGTGAGTGAGTGCATATGAGTCGGTGTTAGTAAGGGAGTGAACGAGTGTTTATGAGTCGGTGTTAGTAAGGGAGGGGTGAACGAGTGTTTATGAGTCGGTGTTAGTAAGGGAGTGAACGAGTGTTTATGAGTCGGTGTTAGTAAGGGAGGGGTGAACGAGTGTTTATGAGTCGGTGTTAGTAAGGGAGTGAACGAGTGTTTATGAGTCGGTGTCAGTAAGGGAGGGGTGAACGAGTGTTTATGAGTCGGTGTTAGTAAGGGAGTTAACGAGTGTCTATGAGTCGGTGTTAGTAAGGGAGTTAACGTGTGTCTATGAGTCGGTGTTAGTAAGGGAGTTAACGTGTGTCTATGAGTCGGTGTTAGTAAGGGAGTGAACGAGTGTCTATGAGTCGGTGTTAGTAAGGACTGAACGAGTGTTTATGAGTCGGTGTTAGTAAGGGAGTTAACGAGTGTCTATGAGTCGGTGTTAGTAAGGACTGAACGAGTGTCTATGAGTCGGTGTTAGTAAGGGAGTTAACGAGTGTTTATGAGTCGGTGTTAGTAAGAGAGGGGTGAACGAGTGTTTATGAGTCGGTGTTAGTAAGGGAGTTAACGAGTGTCTATGAGTCGGTGTTAGTAAGGACTGAACGAGTGTTTATGAGTCGGTGTTAGTAAGGGAGGAGTTAACGAGTGTCTATGAGTCGGTGTTAGTAGGGGAGGAGTGAACGAGTGTTTATGAGTCGGTGTCAGTAAGGGAGTGGTGAACGAGTGTTTATGAGTCGGTGTTAGTAAGGGAGTTAACGAGTGTCTATGAGTCGGTGTTATTATGGAGTTAACGAGTGTTTGTGAGTCGGTGTTATTATGGAGTTAACGAGTGTTTGTGAGTAGTATGTTAGTAATCGTGTGAGCGAATATTAATGTGTATTGTGTTCATAAGCTTGTAAGTGTCCTTTGGTGTAGATTTCCGTTTGTATTGTGCGGATTCGTTTGGATAGATGGCGTATGTGTGTGGGCTTGTTCGATGTTCGAACGCATTTGTTTTGGTGAGGCTGTGGTCGTGTGAGGATTGCATGGTCTTTTCTGGTTTTCCCTGAGATTTAAATGAACATTTTTATTCCATAATTGCAACCCTGAGGTATAAGACAGCAATTTGACAATCAGTGTAAGGCTCTAGAAAGGGCTGATCGCTAAGCGGTGGAAAGTCTGTGGAAGCCAGCAAGCTATATCCCACTCAATGGATATTCTTCTATCGACTGCGCTACTGTGTGTTTTCTACTCCAAGCAGAACTCGAAAACACTTTTTATTGCGTTCTGGACGCTCAAATTCAACCGAATAGAATGGAGTTTTCGTGTTGGAAAGGGAAACGTGGAAACCGAAGGCAGCTAAATCGGCTACAAATGCCGCAGAACTCGTGAAGTTGCCCAGAAGAACCTTCGGATATTGATCTTCACAGGATCGGCTACAACGGGGAAGCGGCAAGAACACTCCAGCTATAATTCATTCTACGTAATGTCAGATGTCGTCGACTCCAGCGGTAAGCAGGGGATATCCTGTGTTGTCAGTCACAGTTAGTGGCTGGATGCGGTGCCGATAACAAAGCAATTTCTCATTGAACTCGCCCGCAAGCCATTACAAGACGTGGTGACCCGTCTTTCATTGCGTGGGTGTGATTTTGGCCGCTACGGGTCACAGCTGGGAGCCCGTGCCAGAATGATAAGTTTTGCCCGACAGCAAGGGCTCCTTCCTATCTATGCTGATGGCCGTCTGAAGAGGCCGGTATTTTATTGGGAAACGATGGTCGCGGTCACGCCAATAACTTGGGCTGGTGTCCGGATATAAGCGCCGCCTAGCGAGTGCTGCGGAATCTTCTGGACCCATGCATACTTCCCGAAGCACCGCGGCTCAGATTCTTGGCCAGAATCGGGCTGCAGTCCCCGCGGACCAGGGATACTGATCTTGCGCGCACAATGGCCGCCTTGTACAAGGTAAAAGTTACCACCATGAAGTATTAATCCAATCCTTTTCAAAAGCCACTTGAATATATCGAAAGATTTAAATGTCTACAAAGATAGAAATGAACCTTTTAGCTTTTAAGTGAATGCTATGAGTTTCCATTAGTTATTCGTCACGCGAAACATGACAGCTTCAATGGACGGCTGACTTAACCCAGCTGTTACCATGGAAACTACGCGTTTCTCGCGAGACCTCGCGGATTTTCCCAAGGCTCGATACGCAAGCCATGTTTTCGGGAGGCACGAAAATGTGCGACCCGGTCGTGAAGGGGTTAACGGAAAGTAAATGGATTCTCGCAGAGAAAGCTGCTGAATTTTATCGGCCATCAGGTCGAGGCCGCGTGACCTTGACCCATTCAACTTAAGATGGTGCGAGATGGCAGAGGTTCAAAAGTATCCGTATTAGCTATTGTGCTTGTTTTGACTACGGAAATATATTTGTAAGTCTACGAAAGACTTTATCGATTGATTCATTATTCTACAAGCGTGATGCGACAAAAAATGCTCTAGCAATCCTTCTTTCCTTTTTTTTTAGCATTAATATATTATTAAAGCTATTTTTTTAATGCCGCAATGGATTTTTTGAAATCCATGTCACCTTGACTACTGATCCGAAATCTCCCAGTGATGTCTTTTACCTCTCATAATTATGTACAGATAATACAGAATGAAACAAATATAGGCTTTTTTAACGGCAACAGACATGAACATATAAAGGTAATAAATATTGATTGGGTGTCGATCCGTGTTTATTATATAATTTTTTTTTTAATTTATGATTCGTCACCAGCAGAAACAAATGCAAATTTAATATTATTAATAAACTCCACAATTCTACTTGAAAACATTTGCTCCTCTTATGATGAAGAGGTGATCCTTCATAAGAATGGAAAGTGGTAAATGTTACGCTCACCTTCAGTAAGGCGTTTCATGAAGTCCTACATGAAAGAATAATAGTAAATGTTAACGAAATACTTTCTCTGTTACACTTTTGTTATGGACGATAAACTTGCTAGGAAATAAACAGAGTTGGCACATGTATCTTTACTAATAGTGCCCGACAGAGACGTGTTCTTGGTCCACTTTTTTAAAATTTATTTTCAAAAGTGGAAGCGTATATATTAAAATGTTTGTAAATGAAAATACAATTTATGTAAGTGTTAATACAAATAAAAGCTTCAGATGAACCTGAATAATTTCTTTAACTGATCAGTAAATAGAAAATTACTTTTTAATTATAGTCATTATTACAAGGCAAATGCTAATTAAAAGTTTTTCAGAAAAGGATGAGAAGTTATTGTTATCGAATATCTCAAATGTGAAAAACAATGAATTTAATTTGCCAACAAGGCTGATAATAATTCGTGTTATCAAACACAAAAACAGAAAAATGTTAATACCATTACATTATATAAATTTTTAGTTTGCTCATATCTTGAATATGCTCCCAGACATTAATCCACAACTAAGGAATGATGTTGAAATATTGGAAATAATTCAAGATAAGAGACACTAGGGATTTCACAGTTTTACAAAAAAAAAGTTGGGGACAAATAAAATTACTAGATTTATCTACTTAGGGCACTAGGTGATCGACAGATCTCATATTGTTTTTCTATTTTAAAAAAAATAAAGAGTTTTGAGGGTGAGAACAACGCCATATTCTTTTAGTTATCTACAGTTCGAAATACTAAGGGCGATAACTACAGTTCGAAAACAAATTAGCGAGAGAACTGTTGATGATTGCCAGCCCGGTTGTTCATATTTTTTATTTTAAGTAGCATTAAAGATCAAATTATGTCTGCTCTTGGTAGGGGGTTGTATTAGCAGCTGAGTAAAACTAATAGTCTCTATCAATGGGAAAAAAATTTTTAAAAAAAACTTAAGATTTTTTAGTGTAATACATTTCAAAGGACATCCGTGACTCATTTGCTGACGGACACTCGATATCGTGCACTTCCCACCCATCTACTGGCTCGGGAACGACTGTTGTACCATGCCAAGTCGCAGGCTACCCAGAAAACAATTTTACTTCCACTCCTGCTGCTATGCAGGGGCCCTTTGTACTGACCACGTGTCAGTTAGTGTCTTTCGTGGAGGATGACACTGGGAACCGTTTGAATAATTCCTACACGATTATCAGACGGAATCGTGGAAATTTCAGCCACAAGGCATCTCCAACTCCGTTTTACTATCGTGATATAATTTTGCGCTAATAATTGATGTCCGCCTGGCGTCATCTGCGACAACCAATCAGTAGAAGGGAGATTATTAATTGCTGCACTACTTGATGTCCGCCTGGCGTCATCTGCGACAACCAATCGGTAGAAGGGAGATTATTAATTGCTGCACTACTTGGTCAGGAAGTGGCAACTGTTCACACCGAATAACAAAGAAATTGGTAATCATTTTCCTTAGGCCAGTCCCAGAGCTACAGTGGCAGACAAACAATTTTGTGGCCTTTTTTAAATTTAATTTGGGTACAACTAATACAAAAAAAATACGCACACATGTCCTTATATGTTCACAAGAAAGTTGTACGAGAAAATATTGCATTAAAGGGTAGGGACGAAATCCGCAGTAGCTGTTCTTGTATACAAGAGATGGGAAATTTTCGACGGTCACACAAAAAATAAAACTGGAAAACCGTAATGTTCTTGTTTCGTTTCGTCTCTATTTTAAAACATTATTTAATTTATAATTTAGGTCCTTAATGTACATCATTTATTACACTTCATGTTTATCATTTTGAAACCAGTTTTCTTCAAAATATTTAACAATATTTCGATTTTAAAAAGAAATATCGGACATTATAAATAAAAACGTAGTTTATATTAATCACGATCAAAGCACTGACTTACATCTTCTGATAAATATATTTTATTATATTTTGATAGATATTTTCTTTTCCTTACAAATATATATTGCATTGTTTTGAGAGATAAAAGGTAACAGGTGCCTAATAATATGCAAAGTTTATTTATTTACTGACCGTGGAAAGAAAAGAAAAGTTAAGACTGATGTCGCTTACAACCGTAATAAATTTAAAATCGTTTAGCGTAGACCTCGCCCTGCCCGCGATCGAAAGCGAGCTATTGTAGCTTAGGAACATTAGAAATATTCAAACAAGAAAATACCATCTACAGAACTCTCACGCGATGACTCGCGCGTGTAAATGAGGCCGCTTGTAACCTAAACGAAATTTAAGCTAAACTTTAACATAGAAAAAATGTGTTTGTGTGAGACAGAGAGAGAGAGGAGAGAGAGAGAGAGAGAGAGAGAGAGAGAGAGAGAGAGAGAGATGGAGAAAGAGAGAGAGAGAGAGAGAGAGAGATGGAGAAGAGAGAGAGAGATGGGAGAGGAGAGAGAGAGAGAGATGGAGAGAGAGAGAGATGGAGAAAGAGAGAGAGAGAGAGAGAGAGAGAGAGAGAGAGGAGAGAGAGAGATGGAGAAAGAGAGAGAGAGAGAGATGGAAAAGAGAGAGAGAGAGAGAGAGAAGAGAGAGAGGAGAGAGACAGAGATGGAGAAAGAGAGAGAGAGAGATGGAGAGAGAGAGAGAGATGGAGAAGAGAGAGATGGGGAGAGAGAGAGATGGGAGAGAGAGAGAGAGAGTGAGAGAGAGAGAGAGAGAGATGGAGAAAGAGAGAGAGATAGAGAGAGATGGAGAGAGAGAGAAGTAAGAGAGAGAGAGAGAGAGCGAGAGAGAGAGAGAGAGAGAGAGAAGAGAGAGAGAGATGAGAGAGAGCGAGAAGAGAGAGAAGCGGATGGAGAAGAGAGCGAGCGAATACATATCAAACTCGAGGCTCCAGCCACTTACAACCAAATTAAGCAAACAACAACAAAGAAGTCACGAAGCACGTGCACAAATCAAGCTAGCAAAGTACTATTAAGTTCAATAGATTGCAGATTCCCTTTCATTGAAACGTAGCCGCACGAAAGGATACGCGTTATTACCGGACTTACTTCCGACTAGACTCCTCAGGGGGCGCTGTCACTGTCATAGTCGCAGCACTTCATCTTAGCGACCCCTACTCGGATGCTAATAGCGATGCGAGCGCCTTCGCCGATTTCACATCACTTTCAATTTAGCCCATCGACATGCTGTACCAGGTCTGATTACGTCCTCTTATTCGTCGTCACGTGGTACATGATATAAAAAAAACAACAAATATGTAGATTGTTTGTTTAAATTATTTTTAAATAAAGAATACCACATAGAAAAAGACACAAATAAATGATATATAAACAAATAACATAGAAATGCCAAAACTTGCCAATTCGTATATAAATAAAACAACAGAGGTATCTGCGGTCTTAAGGGATGAATATTCACGAAGCCATGACAGCAGTGCATCGGACTCGTCGTGGTTGAGATGTCTGGTCAGCGACTCACAGGAAGAATGCATTCAACGTAGAACACTAATTTGTGGTCTCTAATGAGAAAACAACTCCCGTTTTAAGTACGCGAACGACAAGAAGTGATTTTTAACCAATAACCTGGCGCTACATTAGCTTTTGGGACTCTCACTAAAGGGGTCGAGCGATGACTGAATGACTAATTACGTTAAAATAATCTTCAAAAAGGTAACTTTGTCTCGTCATTCACGACATTTTTTTTCGCATTGGACTCTGATTTTTAGTATTTAATTTTCTGCCTCGGTTTGTGATATGTTTTTAAATTTTATTTATTTATATCTTTGTTTTTACAAGCGACATTAAACAAATTATTGTTAAAAAATATTAGATTTCATTAAGTCAACTTCAAAATTTACTTTACTTATAAAATCGCGTTGACACAATATATATACGCCGCGAGACTTTGAGACATTTGTTTTCAACTCAATAGGAAGCCAGATCTTGGACAAGGTTGTTCCAACCCATCTTCCCTCTCAACGAATTATATACCGATTCCTGTTGAATGAAAAAATAGAACATTTTCCAGATATCAAACTCTGCAGCTGGGTAGAAGAAGCTTGTTAACCATCGGTGGCATGTTGAAGACCAGGTCACAATAGCTTACTGCGACGCATCTAGTAAAACTTAGCCTCGCTGCCCACAAACAGCCAAAAGGAGGAACCTCCTAAATGCTGATGATGGCGGCAGGGGAGAGTTTTTGAGAACGTACTTTGTAGCTGCTAATAACGTGGCGGAAATCTTCCAACTGGCCATTGTATTGATATCCTTTAATTCTGTCTAATACCCTGTCAAAAACGATAATTCTGATAATTTATTAAATTGAGTCATTTTTTTCTCCTCCTTATTCCATCGGAAAAGATTTATTTTCATTTGTGTATTTTTTGAGTCACCTGACCGCGGTTCGCTTTCTGACGTCACATCAACAGTCACGACAAATCTCGTTGTTATGCAGCCCAGCCTCCTTCTGGCGACCGACCTCTCGGGGAAAATTCTCCGGGCCTCGCTGGATATCCTATCGAAGACCGCATTTGCCTCGTCTCCGATATCTCATCGAAGTAGGTAGGCCAGTTTCCTCGCCACCCCACCACCCACAGCGATCGGTAATGTCTTCCGTGTCGACTACGCCATCAGAGGACACCTGTGCGTAATTTGGTAAGGCGTTCGGCTCATAATCAGAAAATATTCCCTCGTTAACCTGTCACACAAACTGCACCGCATGCGATGGAAGCCGTGGGGGGGTTTCGGCTTCGTTCGGCCGTGATTAACGACGGCGGAGACAGCGGTGATGTATAACTTTTTCCTCTGGTAATTCTCGGCTACCGCCAACCTCCTCGGTCCGGCGATGATGGGGGGGGAGAGGATGACGTCACGCCTTGTCGCTCCGCTCGGCCCCGCCGGTCGGTCGGTGGGTGGGTTCGTGTCACTCTCCGCGTGGCTCGGAGGGAGGCGCGAAAGTGATTTAGACTTTACACCTGGTCTAATATAACAAGTGTCAGCGTGGTTTAAGCACCCCCCCCAGGGCGCTCGCCATCTTGGAAAAGAAAGTAGTTCTCATCAGCAGACGGTGGGCGGCCAGAGACCCGGATCCTCCAGGCCGCCATGATTGTAAACGATCACCGTTCGATGCCAACACTGGTCGGCCCGGATATTTTCCAGTTTATATTATTGATTTAAATCACTAAATAGTTTACAAATATAAAATAAAATAATAATAAAAAAAAACTATTTTCTACTTTCATCTTTAAAGAAAAATTTAAAACTCCCGCGATGTACAGCGATTTCTATAAATAGAATCGGCTTTTATGGACGTCCTTGATAATGTGTCATCGTCTGGGTCCGACTCGGTTGTGGTGGATTACTGGGGTACATAATCCCAGTCAATGCGATTTATTAATGGGTTTTTAAGCTTAAAGTTTGGCGTGTTTATTTTTTTTTTAAAGTATCAGCCGCACTCCGTGTTTTCCGGAAGTTGGCCTCTGTCAGATCCGTTATTCAAATCTCTCTCTTAAAACTGAAACAAGAGAAATCGAACTTTAAAGAGAAAAAACCCATAAACTCTTTTACATTTTACGCAGCAACCAAATATATATATTTGTTGTTGTTGCAGAATCCTTCTTCTCTTTAGCATCTTTCACACATCGCCACCACGTTTTCGGGGTTCTCCTGTGCAGCCCCTCGCACGTTCACGCCTCTTCGACTCCTCTACTTTTCGAAATTCTCAGTATATTGCGTCCCTGCAGATCCCACTACTTTCTCCTCGTAAAAGATATCGTGGTTTCCCGCTCAATTTCCTTTAAACACCACATTAGCCTACCGCCTTTTCGTCTTCTAAACTAATGTTTGGGGGGGTAAAAAATTCCACCTGCAAATACGCTTCTTTCTTCAGAATTTATTTCTGAAATATTTGTCATCTCATTCTTCGAAGCAGTTTCGTAAAATGTCGGCGCACAAAGGAAGCGGATGTTGTTTTTATTATTATTATTTCCTCGAGAGTTCCTTCCCCCTTGTGTGACCGGTGGGGGGGGCGCTTTGTTCAGCCGGTGATCTCTAACGAGAACTTCAGAATCCCTGGGGGGATGGGAGAAAAACCGTCAGTGTCAGGGACCGAACGAGACTTGCCGCCCCGCCCCCCTCCAAACCAAAGCTGTGGCCATTTTTTTTAAAAATTAAATTTCCTGCTTCGTTCGAAGACTGGCAAGCAAGAAAACTAACAGATCGATAATATTCTGGCTCACCTGCATAGTCAATATCAGATCAATGTCTGAACGGTACGGCAAAAATTAATTATCCACATCGAACTCGTATGTTTGCATCTTTTCTTAGGAGAGAAAGGAAATGGCTCGCGTGGCATTGATTTGATTCTCCCGTCTCGTTTGACTTTCTGTCATAATAAGAGACTCAGTCGGGAAATTAAAGATTCCGAGTTGAGGACAGATTTCTTTTTTCTTAAAAAAATTTCCACTTGAATTCGAATTACGAGTTTGGAGCTCATCTTCTACGAACACCTATATAAATATTAGGGAGCTCAGCAACTCCAAGAATGGATAGAATGGTTGGGATGGAAGGCTCGCTTTGTTCTCGGCGACAGATTCGGCAGCCTTTGGCGTCTTGGCGACATTTACAGTTAGAATTAAGCGTGTAGCCACCATCCAGCTAGGAATATTACGGTCATGCGAGTATAAATCGGCTACACGCACCGTGATACAGAAGAGAGGAAAAGGAAAACGGTTGCAAAATTTCAAACAGGCAGATTAAGTTACCAACGGTAGCTGCTGATGGTGGGTGCTCTTGTAATAAGCCAGCCTAAAAACCGAAATCGAGATATCAATCATTTATTTATTTTATTTTAATTTATCAAAATTTCTCATACCTATTACACTACGTGACGAAAAAAATCACCTAAGATTAAATAAAAAAAAAAAGAATTTTAAGCGAAATTAATTTCTCTCACTTTCTCTCTTTTTCTTTTTCGTTTACTTCTTACTTTTCATTTTCATTTTTAAACCTTTGTCACCCTGACCCCTGCGACATTTGTATTAAGTTGACAACAAATTCTAACGAGTACAAAGTCCAAAGAAACTGAATACTTAAGAAAACCGAGAAGGGAAGAGGAGATGCTTGTTATTGCATATAACCAAATAAACATCGTATTTGGACCCTTCAAATTTGATTAAATTGCAGTGGCATGTATGCAAAACTTTGTTAGAATTTTAGTTAGCAACATCTGCTTTAATACTCGACAGGAAAGCCCCCATATTTACGGCGATTCGTTGATTGTTCTAGCAACTTTATTGTTTGTTTTTCCCTCGGTGGTTTATCGTATGATGGATGCCCTGTCGTGACGTAAGGGCTCACGTGATCACTACTACGGACTTTTAAACCACTGATTATAACAGTTGGTGATGGCGGTGGCTGATAAAGAAATCATTCTCGGTGGCCACGTTCGCTGCCACTGGTGTGAATAACACGATAAGTGACCTTGAAAAATCGGTTTTTTGTTTCTAAAATCAGGGATGATCAAGACAAAATTAATCAGGGATTTACTTTACCTCCCCACGAAGAAGGGAAGTCAACAGTATATACTATTTTCGGTTCGTTTCAGAAGCCATTCCAAAATTATTTTTTTTTGCAATGACCATTTGTGCCAAGCTTAATAGAGCCTTTTACTTAAGTAGACGGAAATGACTGGTTATCGAGGACCGTCGGCAATTAGAGGATAGTAATTTTCCCCCGACAACCTAGAGGATCGCTTGGAAATGGGCAAAAGCCATAGCCTGCTCTCGTGCCGGGCAGTCGTTGGAACGAGCCAAGATGGCGCGCGAGCAAGAGCAAGAAGACTTCTGGCATTCGGCCACGCCAAGGGGATGTAATTCCGGACTCCACTGAAAATATTTCGCCTGACCTTTATGCAAACGATTATTGGAGAAATTTATTATTTGTCCCTCCCGTTTGTCAAAGCGTTCTGGAGATTCCAGGACAGGGCCTCGCTGAGATTTTCTAGGATTAGGCTGCTTCATGATTCCCTTAGATGCTAATAATTATCCGCCTCCAAATGTTATTATCTGCACACACACGTATATAACTTTGCTGTGCCTGTCACTTTCGAGATACCCAGAGATGGCTGGCATCTGTTCAGGGTTGTGGTCTACATTTCGTGGCTTCCTATTCTTAATAATAAAATTTCGACTGAAATTTTCCTGGCTTTCAAAACGATTTAATATTTTATATTTTAAAGAAAATAACCGTGAGTTATTTATGAAGTTTGGTCGTAACAGGATGCTAGTATCACGTGACCTAGCAGGATGCTGGTATCACGTGACCTAGCAGGCTGCTACGTAAAACGATGCGATGTCACAACGTAAAAGAAAACCAAAATGGCTGCGAACTATTTATAAGATACAGATGCTGGCATGATGTAGAATATTATTTTTAACTTCAATATGCCGTCTAATAAGCCAAGGTTACGTAATAATGATTTAATAATTAAGTAAGACGTAGATTTTCTGGAATGTCTCGATGAAAATACTTACCTATAATGTAAAACGATGTATTTCTATGAAGACGCAAAGCAGACTTGATCAATATGCGAGATAATTAAAGAATGCATATTTATAAATGGGATATCAAGACAAAAGAAGCGACATTACATCATAATGGCGAAAAATAGAAGATGTGATGTAGTCGGCCCTCGGAGAATGTGGGACGAAAGTAGAGGCGACAAGCCAGCACGTGAACAGTCTCTGGTTCCTTCCAGCACCTGCCTTGTTTTATGACTTCCATCGGAGGAATTTTAATTTCCCGCGGCCAGTCGTATTTAATTTTCTTCCATGGCTGGGGCGTTGCCAATCAAGGGCTCGCCGAACAACGAAGGCAATTAACGTAGCCGAAGAACAAGAGAGCATGTCTTTAAGTAGAAGCAGTGTCGTCAGCCAGCTGACTGTCGGTCTGGTGGCAACGGCAAATCGCTTTCAATCGAATTCCTCCCCAATACAGACTCTTCCTCACTCTCCTAGAAAACAGGCCACGGCGGCCGAAAGAAAGGGGAGGAAAAGAGAGAGAGATATACGGAATGACCAAACTATCCCGCCAACAAATAATCGACTCATCAACTGGGATTCTTCCGTACTCTTTGTAAATATACGTCTAATGACGTCACTTGTCCCATACCCCATGGGGCAACTCGAGAGGTGTGCCTAGGGCATTTTACAACCTGGTGGAACCCACCCCTCTCCAGGTAGAGAGTCGAGGTGAATGTCGTCATCCAGAGAAGGGGCTGTACAGCTGTTTGGGACTTTTGGCTCTTTTTTTTTTTAGATTTTGGGTTGGTAAATTAAATTATTTATTACTTTCTATTTAACCCTCTCATTCAAAGTTGTGCTACTCAGGACACGCTGAGCCATAGAGAATTCCCAGATGGCCTCTTTGTTAAAGTAACTCTTTCTAACCGCACATCCATATCATTCCAACAACAACAAAAAAGCAGCAGCTAGTGGTTCTAGGCTTCGCTGAATGTGGTGTAGATATGGTGACATAATATATAGAGAGTTAACAAAACTATAAATAAATAACGCACATGCAGTCATTTCCGGGCACCTGTATAATGTCAAGCTTTAGTTGTGTGCAAATTCTTTGGTAAAACTAATAGTTGAAAGTTTTCGATCGAATCTGCAGACAATGAAATATGAAAAATACAAGCAGCATCTGAGAGAATCGTCGATGGTAACAGATTCGTTTTAGACTTTGCTTTATAGATCACTGCCATGACGCCATTTTAAAACAATTTGTGCCACGTGAGAAAACCAGACGGTTCGCTAAATGCAACCATCTATTATTATTATTATTATTATTATTATTAATACTATTTGTTTTAGAAATTATTATTTTTAATTAGAAAATTAAAGTTTATATATAGTGAAATAAAAAAGTATAAATGCGTTTTTACATGCGACGGGGAGAATAATATGGGTGTTGAGGTTATTTGTTTCTGGAAGTGTAATGGAGGCTGGACCGGTGTCGTTCTGGGTGAGGGCTCCACATACACAAACGTAACTCCATAATTCTGATGTTCGACAAAGTGGTACCGACCGTAACGAGGCTTCGAAACGTTTAACAGCAAATAAATACAAGAGTAAAAAGAGAAAACCAAGTGCACAGAATTAATGGCTTCCTGTATTTGCTCATTTATATTTTGATTGGCGTGATATTTATTTCACTATACGGACAAACAAATGCTTTAATCAAAAGCATTTAACATCACCTTGAAAGTATTGGCTACAAGAAGACGATATCATGCATAATGGATACTTGTAATATACTTTCATTGTATACTTGTGGTTCAGTGGCTGCGAAATGTTCTGGAATTCATGTTTTATTAAGTCTCGATTGCGCTGTTCTAGTGTAGATGTTCAGCAGCAGAAAGGCTGCTACAAATCGATCTGTCGTTTCTGTCATTAAACCATTCTCTTTCTTTTAAAACGTTTCTTTCTTTTTTGTAATGCGAATACATTTCTGAGACATGAGCCTTGGTTGTCCACGCCTGAAGACGTACAGGGAAACCGTAATGGCCAACAGACACTTATCGTCGACAAGTTGGCAAAACGAATGTCTGTTTTTAGCTGGAATCGAACTCAGGCGACCGTTCGAGAGTCACTACAACCGACTAACCTACTTAATTTAAAATACATACAGACCATCTGCACACCGTGTTTATTCAAACGAAACATCTACCCCTCAAGGTAGGCAACTTATTTCCCAATTATCTATCAGCCCCATTTTTTAGAGACCCCCAGCTAAAATTTCAATGCGATTTTTATAACTTTAGAATTTTGGTTGGCTGAGGACTACGAAAGCAAGGCTAGATGCCAGCTATCAACCAACTAGCTCGTTTCCGAATGGCAAGGGGCTCGCCAGAGAGGAATTGCTATAGCTCCAGCCGTTTCGGAAGATGGTGTATTCGTCTGTGGTTACTTTGAAGTAAGTCGGTAACGAGGTGTCTCGCCGACGTCTGACGTCCTGACACGAATTCCCGTCACAAGGGCCGGAGCACACGGTAAAGGTGCACTTGAAGGCTATGGTTAATCCGTGGGCCAGACGGAAAGCGGCAAAGAAAGGGCTTCGAACCTCGTTACCCACTGTGGAGAAACCTTTGCTCTGCGGAAAAACGATTCCGTCTCCGCAACCGGCTCGCAGGATGTCGTAGGAGGAAAGGTCGTTGTAAGCGGTGCAACTGATGGCACGGAAAGCGGTGGCGTTAATAATTTGTCCCCGTAGTTGCACGATCCTGCCCAAGGGCACCGATCCGGTGATGGGTGTTCCTAAAACGTTGGTCAATCTCAACTCAATGATTGCCTTTGTTGGAAAGCCCATGTTCATTTGGAGTTCTTTGGCCGCTACCAGGCTGTCCTGCACGATGCTCACGTCTGTCCGAACCTGACCGTACTCGTCGTACGAGCACGAGATAACGTATCGTTCATCATCCTTGTGCACTGGGTTTCCACGCTCCCCCCACACCACGGCCAGCTGGACGGTGTACACGTGGCTCCTCATGTTGGTCTGGTGAAATACGCAGTGCGTCGTCGTGTCGTTGTTCTCAAAGTACACGGGCACGATGATGTGAACTTCGTCACTGGGCCTGTAGCTAAAGTTCCCGTTCTTGCACGCCACGTTGACCACAGCGGGCAGGTCAACCAAGACGGTGATCTTCGTCACTTCCGCTAGCGTCAGCGCACACTCCGGCTTGACGTTGATGATGTAGCCGTTCGGCATGGCAGCAACAACAACAACAACAGAAAGCAAAGACATTACCAACACTTGTGGCGTCGCCATGTCTGTGAAAATAATAATATGAGAACAGTTTAAGATATTGCATAAGTAACATCGTTCATCCAAAATAACTCTAAACATTTGGTACACAAATAAAAAACGAATTAAAAAATACAGAATTGATAATCAGACGAACAGCAACATGTTCAGTGTAATCACATTGGCATTGATGCAGTCTTTCCGCATGATTGAAGCGGAGGATCCACCCACAAAGTCCTCCACTCCAAACTCAGCGGCCTTTTGTTTCGCTTTTAACCTCACACGACCAGTGATAACAGTTGTGACAGTATAAAGCGTCACACTCCGTCCACGATGTTTCTCCACCGAGGTTCGCACCGGCGATTTTCGTTCTTACTTTTGCTTGCCCTGCGCCATTTGCCGGCCCGTTTAGCAGCCATATTCCCTCAGCCCTCCTCGGAGTATTGTACTGTACGAGTCTCAGTTGGCAGGCTGCTTTGTGGGAGTTACGTGATGCAACGGGTGGAATTTCGAAAATGAATAAGGGTTTTCATACTCACAATTGAGATGGAAATGGATCGTGGCTTGATACCGATCGGGTAGTTAGGCCTATTCTAAAGGGTTTTCCGGTTAGAAAGTCTCGTCTTATAATCCAGAAATTCCGGTAGTTTAAAAATGTAATACTAAATATTGAAAAAACCCATTAATGGAAATTCCAATATGACGCACATTAAGAAGTCATTAATCTAGAACTAGTATTACGTACTGGATAAACAATACTGTCTTCTTTAAAACTGTAGTGTCAGGAACTGAAAACAGTATTGGGTTCGTTTCAATCGGTAGTATTGCGTAATATTAGATTATAATTAGTAAAATGTATTGACAAATGTATTGTTCAAATTAAAACGGTTCCTTTAATTTAAAAGTATACTATCACGTACAGAATTAGCTGTTTTGATTAAAACTATAATATTACTACTAAAAAGCGAATACTGTTTAGTTTATGACGATAATACCACGTACTAAATAGAAACTACTCTTCAGTTTAAGACCATATTAATTCCTACAGAGAGTACAGTTTGAAATTGTATTACTAAATACTGAAACCAGTAGTGTTTGCTATAGAAATGTTGGATTACTTACTGAAAATGGCTATTATTTAATTTAAATCTGTACTATCCATTACGCACTGAAAAGAAGGTATTGTTCAGTTTAATAACTAGTATTACGTGCTGAAAAGTGAATTCTATAATTTAGATCTATGGAATTGCATAGTAAAAAGAAAGCACCATATAGAACAGTAGTACTACGTACTGAATAGAAAGAATTGTTTAGATTAAAGCTTTAATATTGCATACTGGAGGGAAAGTACTCTTTAGCTTGAAACTGTAGCATTATGTACTGAAAATGGAACTGTTAATTTTCAGTCTGTAGTATTGTATTCTGAACAGTGAGTATTGTTTAATTTAAAGCTTGGTATAATACAGTGAATAGGGAGCACTGTATCGTTTAATAATGAAGCGCTGAGTCCTGAAAAGGGGATCATTTTTAGTATAAAATTGTAGTAGTCCATGCTGAGTACAAAGTACTATTTATTTAAAAACTGAGTAGTAGTATTTGGTTTTAGAGTGTAGTATTACGTACTGACATTGTTTAGATTAAAACTGTAATATTACCTACTGAATATACAATACTGTTATGTTATAATAGTTAAGGAGAACTGAAAAAATAACATTTTTAGTTGAAAACTCTGGTACTACATACTAAAATGGAAACATATGTTCAGTTTAGAACTATTTAGTCTAAATCTTTAGTATTACGTACTGGAAAGAGAAAACTGTATTATTACGTACTGGAAAGAGAAAACTGTATTATTACGTACTGGAAAGAGAAAACTGTATTATTACGTACGAGAAAGAGAAAACTGTATTATTACGTACTGGAAAGAGAAAACTGTATTATTACGTACTGGAAAGAGAAAACTGTATTATTACGTACTGGAAAGAGAAAACTGTATTATTACGTACTGGAAAGAGAAAACTGTATTATTACGTACTGGAAAGAGAAAACTGTATTATTACGTACTGGAAAGAGAAAACTGTATTATTACGTACTGGAAAGAGAAAACTGTATTATTACGTACTGGAAAGAGAAAACTGTATTATTACGTACTGGAAAGAGAAAACTGTATAATGTGACGTATTGAAAAGAAAGCTATGTCTGATTGAAAATGTACTGAAAGGTTTGTGTTCTGTAGTTAATATCAGCAGTATAGCGTGCTGCAAAGTTAGTGTTGTGGAGTCTATGGCTATAGTATTACGTACTGTAGTGTTAGTATTGTCTAGTTTTAAACCGTAGTGCTATAAAGTTTGTGTGTGTTTTTGGATTATAACTCCTTGGTTGAGTACTTACACTTCGTTACATGTGCTTTCTGTAACTGACGTCAGTACTGCGTAATGATGTAATTAAAATATTCACAATAGCATGAATTAGGAATGGCTTTTAAAAATTTAGATGTAGTAATTGTTTTACTCAGTCGCTATTGTGCCATTGTTAACGACATCATCGTTTTTTCACAGGATGCAATAATAAACAGAGGGGCGAGTCAGGGCTGCTCCATTAAACCTAAATGGTATAAACTGGTACACGAACTCACAGAAATAAAAAGAAAATAGATCGCAGCTTTCCTCAAACAGACCTAGTTATTGAATTTTATTTTGACCAGTTCCAATGGAACTCCACAAATGTAGGAAGGTTTCCTATTTTACTTTTCTAAAAAATATCAACTTTTCTTTATCGCTTTTCAGAATAAGGTTTTAATCTCGAATTTTTTAGAATAACTTTTCTTATTTTTAGTGCAATCGGCTGATTGTAAATAAGAGTCCAGCGCCAGATAGTGAAAGAGAGAGAATCCGAAAAGACGTTCGCCATACACTGAAGCAAAGGAAAATTAGGGGTTTTTTCTAGTTTGCTTATCTGCTGAATATTAATCAAATTGTATGAAGGAATTTTTAAGCGGGCAGTAACCAAGCAACCAAACAAAAAAAACTAGGGAATAATAAATAAAACAGCTTTCTGATTATGTCTCTTTCATCTTTCCAGAGTACTGGTCTGAGATTAAGATAATCATTCCTGTCATCTTCCGTCAGTCGCTAGATGGCGCGATGTATCGTAATTGGGACGTTTGGAGAATCCGGGTGATTGTATGAGTTATATAAATAAAAAGGTAATAAATACTATAGATGGGAAATATCTGGTTCGATTGTTGTTGTTGTTGTTTTAACTAGGTATCTATTTATCTCATTTCGTAAACCTTTTTTAAATGCTCGCGAATTATTTAGATTAGCCGAGCTCTCTCAATACACGCTCCGTTGGAAGCCCCTATTGGACTGATCCAGTCAGTCAGTCAGACAGACAGACAGACAGAGACAGTTAACGAGGCCTGTCAGATATTTTACGTATCTTGGTGACTGCTGCTGGTGATAGACGTCACGGGAGATGTAGTATAAATAATTCACACGCTGAATGTCACGGACCCAGAGGTTTCACTAACATCAAAGACTGGCGGAAATATTTGGAATGGAAACTACATTTTTGAATTTTTTGCAACGTAAGACGGCATTTTAAAAAAAAACACCCAGACAAATTCTGTATTAACGAAACGAGAGCAATTATTTATATAATAAAGTTGGGATAAATATTATTCTATCCAGGATCACCAGACAGCGTTTCAAACGGAATTGCAGATGGTTAAGAGATTCACACTCTTCTAACTTGTATCGATGCTTTCAATGTTAGTTTTCAATATTAGAAATTCTAACTCGAAACTGTCCAATACGTATAAACATCCTCACGGTAGACTGGGACTAATTGTTACAGCATTAGTAACTTCTAGTTAAAGGTAGAGATTGGGTTAATGCTTCGACCTTCGATAGAATTCGGTCAGAAGGTTTTATCATGGGCACATGTTTCATTCATCGATCTATTGATCAGGTGAACGGCTAAACGGGGGGGTCACGATGTCATGTTCAAGAACGTAAGCGCTGTTAATATTTTATGTGACGGACTTAGTAATGATTTGTTTTTTCTGTATTCTTTCTACTGCAAGTCCATCCAATAACTCTGTGGAGGGCACGTGCTGCGCGAGACTGAACGCCGGGCGAAAATCATGTGTTGGATGTAAGATTTCTCGAACTGAATTCACCGAAAAACCGCCTGAAGATTATGTAGAAAGATCCCAATATGCATCAGCAGACAATGTCAAGTTTCTCTATTCCTGACTGTTCGCCAAGTTTCTCAATCGCGATCCAAAGCTATGGACATCGAAAGCAACAAGATTGGAAGCCATAATGTACGCAACTGAGATGAAACTGGGATCACGACGTTCAGATCACTTTGTGGCAACACAAGTTAACCCTTTCGCTTCAGCGGAAAAAGAAACCTTTGTAAAAAGTTGTCCTGACTACTAGTGCAAGTGTAATTTATATATTTCAGTGCCTTTCACCGATTGCTGTAAATAAAATTAGCAAGAATAGCGTAAGAGACTTTACCCCCTGCAGCAGCAACTTCCAATATTTAAAATAGTTTCTAAGTGAAACATACCCTCTCAAAAGAAGCATCCCAGGCAAAGAGTCCATGCCAACTCAGACAGACCTTCCAGAAACTCCAGAACAAGTAGATGAACTATTGGGCAATAAAATTTCGATCCTCGGAAGCTCATGGTGCATCTGAACATGATCTTCAGTCAGATCCAGAGTATCCAGAAGTATACAGAAATGCTATTGCTTTTTCCAAATACCGGCTCCCAGAAAACAAATTCACACTAGTCGAAATAAACGCCATACCGTACTTGTAACAAGTCTGCGAGCCCAAGAAGAAAGGCCTGACTAAAGAACGACAGAAAAAGTTTTGGGAAAAAGCTCAAAGTAACATTTTGGTGTTCAAGAAGCGGCAGGAAGAAACTGAGTTCGACTGCAGATGCTTTGCAGAATTTTTGTACTGACGTTCTGTGTGCAAATTATCAATGCGAGTGCTATTTTCCTAACTACTTTCGTTGACAATTTGTTTATTAATTTCTAAAGGTTTGCATAGACTGAAGAATTCCCACATTTTGCTAACTTTTGCTTGAGCTTACGTAGCTAAAAGGACATCTATTTCTTTGGTATATTATATCACATTGTGTAATAGTGTACCTGCATAGTGTGGGTATGCTGCAGCAACTGACCTTCCATCAGAGGTGAACTCACAGACTGACATATCTACCTTTTTTTCCCGATGTCAGAAGGGTGACAGTTTTTTCTTAAAGCGTCTAAACTGAAACTCTTTAGAATTACAGTAAGATTTGTGATGAAAGAAGCCAGGTTTACAGTTACCGAATTCCATTCTGAGAGAGAAGAATTACAGACAGACTCTAATAGTTTAGTTTTGAGAGAGAAAGAAACCAGAGAGAGAGAGACGAAGAGAGATTTCTCTGTTTTTCTAACTGGTGAAGAAAATCAGAAATTTATAAACAGACGTTTTCCAGACTTAGTTTTAATGAGGAATAATCAATCGTTCTGCTATCCCGTGTTGGTCTATAAAACTGTTTTCGTAAATTTGCTTCAAACATTCTAACGGATGTCAGGAAAGATCCGGTCAGGTATATGAAGTTTGGCTTTTTACATATTTATAATAAAACTGCCAGTGAATCTGAAATAGTTTTCTTTAAATATTTTAGGAATCATTCACTTTTATTATTTGAAGTGGTTAATTATACATCTACGTTAAAAGTTTCAGTTAATTTAGTTTTATGTTATATAGAGTGTTTACCGATATGTAAAATAGTTAAATATCTGAACTATTTAAATTTTATTTTAGAATTTTTACCGATATTAGAAATAGATGAATAAACATATCGATTGGATCTGTTTCTAAAGGTACTTATAATAAAACATGTGCTTATATTGGAAATAGTTAAAAGACTTTCATAATAAAACTGATAGTGATATTGAAAGTATTTCCGTACACATTTACTACAAAACTTCGGCGATACGTGATTACTGAATAGTATTCAAGCTCACATCAGTAATATCTGAAGCAGAATTTCTAAAATCTGGAATCAGCGATAATAGTAATTTAGCCAAAAAGTGTTCATTGTTTGTTGGAGTATTGATAATGTTGTCTCTCACTCGAAGAATTCGGGAATGCTGTTATGCCAAAATATTAATATGTTCGTTTTAGCATGATTTTAAAATCTGGGGAAAATATGCCACCAGAAGTCTCTGAATGAGTTGTCACTAACCATATGGAAGTTTAGTCAGCTGGCGCTAGACTCCAGTTTTCACCGCCGCCTGAGAGAACATGTATCTCTCTCCATCCTCTCTCTCCATCTCTCCTCTCTCTCTCTCTCTCTCTCTCTCCATCTCTCTCTCCCAAAGACTGTTTTTTTTTCTCTCCTAACCGTTCTACCAAACTGAAGGAAATATTTTTCAAAGTGAAGTTACCTGATAAGTACTGCTAGCCAGGGCCTTTTCTGAAGTAAATGGCAGAGATTTCGGAAAGCAGATTCGCCACCAGAGATAAGGGAGATCCCAAACAGGAAGGAGATGCCACCGATGACGTGAGAAAGAAAGTCACGTGACGCCAGCGGAGATCGTGTTTAGCAAAATCTGTCATAATTCTGGACGAGGCGTCGCTTTTACTATGTTTGGGTTTACGACATCGCTAAAAACCTACACTGCCTGACAAAAGCGTTCAGATAGACCTAATCCTCGTTTTTATAGAATTTTTATGTAAATGGCTTTAAAACGGATTTATTTGTAGTCGTATTATAGAGCAAATATATAGATGTTACACCTAAGTTCCTCTCTGCTTAATTATCTTCAAACAAATGTATTTTATAAAAGACTAATTTGTTGTTTTTAGTAGCCAAACTTTAATGTTATGCAAGAACAACAACAACAACAACAATAATAATAATAATAATAATAATAATAATAATAATAATAATAAATAATAATAATAATAATAATAATAATAATATAGAAATAGAATAATAATAATAATAATTGTTGCTTGTCTTTTGAGCATGATTGGCTTCAATGACTCATAAAGGGGTAGATTTAGAGACAACAAGCCCATTAGTTAGGTTCTCCCTCAGGTTAGCTGGCTGTTTATAATCAGTTTCTACTGTTGTGTACGAACTTAGCCCTTCCTCCACGCAGATGTGGAGATCAAAACTCATGGTCTGGTGTCAACTCTAAACAATGAGTGAGATATCAGATGCCATTATTCTGGGTTTTAAAAAATGCAGGAAGAAAGCTGGAGAGAAACACTATCAGGACACGTGGTATTAGAGTTCTCTTCAATCGGTGACAAGCCAGCTGGGTTAGGGTTAACCTGAAGCGCTACACATTCTGTACTACAGCTGCACTGTTGTGGTCGCTGCAAGAGATAATGGACTCTCCCTTACTGATCACTTTCACTTTCAATCGTAAACAAAATACCAGAAGAACACAAGAAATAGTTGGTTGAAATTTTTAGAAACTAATAATGGAAAATTATAACAAAAATAACAGGTCGGTTGCGGATAATTAGGAAGCATTTAAGCAGAATTACTTTTGTAGTTGTTGAGTGGTAGTTTTTTTCTTATTTAAATTTTTTTAAAAAGTGGTTTGTTTTTGTTTTTGCTCCTCTCTCTCTCTCTCTCTCTCTATCTCTCTCTCTCTCTCTCTCTCTCTCTCTCTCCTCTCTCTCTCTCTCTCTGTACTGATGTCATCTCTCTCTCATCTCAGTCTCTCTGTACTGATGTCATCTCTCTCTCTCTCTCCATCCATCTCTCCATCTTTACATCTCTCCCTCTCTCTCTCTCTCTCTCTCTCCTATCTCTCCATCTCTTCTCCTCTCTCTCTCCCTCCCTCCCTCCCTCCCTCTCTGTACTGATCTCATCTCTCTGCTCTCTCTCTCTCTTCTCTCTCTCTTCGTCCATCTCTCTCTCCATCTCTCCATCCACTCTCTCCCTCCCCTCTCTCTCTCTCTCTCTCTTTTCTCATACTTTAGACCTAAAACACTCTGTTTAATAAATAACGTCCGGATTTTCTATTTATAGTTTCCTGCCATAAAATCAGTGATCATTAATAATGTATTTTATTGCTACAGCCATATTTTATTTGTAAATACTTCTCCTCCGAACCAACTGATTTTATATGTGATGAAAGCGAACAATAAACTTCTATAACGAAAACTTTACTTCTACCAGTAATCAGCTTTCTTTGATAGAGCCGACAAAGGCTTTACTTGTGGGGTTTAGGTAATCGTCTCTGTGTGTCTTTGCTCGATTTCCTTTGCAGCAGAATGTAAATAAAAAGAAAGAGTCTGACTTAAAACAAAACAGACCACGGCTCGGGAACTCTCCGGATTTTAAAGACGGAAAGGGTATTCGTGAGTCGCTATCGTTTAGGCGTTCATTGATCTCGTTTGTATTAAACAGATGTAGTATTTGTGAATTCGCTCGCGTGTCATTCACGTTGATCATTAACAGCGGAGTTTGATGCCAAGAACTCTCTCTCTCCTCTACCCCTGCAGTTCTAATATCGTAGAGGGAATATATGGCTATTCACGGCTTCTGGTATCAACGTTTCTCTGTAACAGCCTATCTGAGTTTCTTTATGACAGAATCTCTCTTAGTTTACTTTATAAATGGAAGTGATGAATCCATTGTCGGGTGGTGGCCATACCAAACAGACATGAGTAAAATATGGACACTTTCTACAACAAAGTCACCTCGTGTTCCTTCCCTCGTAACGACATCAGGCGCCACGAATTTCTTCAAGAAACCTTTAATTATTTCAAAGTGACGGATATCATTTTCCACAATTTTTTTTTTTCAGAAAGTCATTTTAGTTTCTTGAAAAACCAAAAAAAAACAACTCTTTGCGTCCCAGAGATCGATGTTTACTTATCTCCGAAAAGGGAGGGGGAAGACTGATGAGGGATGTTTGGAAACAAGAAATGTTAACTATAGATTTATAAAAACTAAAATCGGGAGTCAACTATCATAAGATATCAAGTTCACTGTAAAGCAGCCAGCATCATAATCATGCATCAATCACGAGTGACATCGACAGTTCTGGATCATTTTCACTATCCAAGATATACAGGGGGGGGGTACTCGGCGTGAAGTCTATTAAGAAACTATAACAAGATGTGTAATAACTTACCCATGCTATTTATTTGTAAGAAAAAATATAACTCTTCTGTTAGGAAGATCATAAACAACACTGCGTGCGTCATGGTTGTGCAGGGTTGTATGGTTCACAATTTGACGCCTCTCCAATTCTTACTTAAAAGGAGATTTTTAAAAAAAGAGAGTTTGTCCCCGAGCCTCGTTTTGAAAACATTTATTTATTTTATATCTGTTGAATAATTTCGAATTAATTATACAAGGCGCTATCTGTTAAATTAGATTGATGAGTGCGTTAGTAGTTCTTAAAGTTTAATTACACAAAACACAAAATAAGGAAATGATCTTATACTCAATACTTACCGAATTTAACTTAAAAGTACCCACCAAAAGTCCAACATTGGTAAGAAATAGCTGAATACTGTAGTCGACTAGGAAGAAGGAAACTGTTTGTTCTCAGTGTAATGGCCTCTTTAGTTTCCGATGTTGCTGCTGCGATGATACATTCACCTGTTTCACTGTAAACTAGTTTCAAAGCAGAGCTCAGTTTCCAAATAGCCTTTCCTAATTGACCGAACGACAACAGTTTGTTATCTCTGGCTATCGTGATGATCGAATATCCTGCAGCCAATGGTTAATGAGTCAACTAATGACGTTAAATCCTGTGAAAAATCGGCTACATTTCTTTGTAATTCAAGCTAAAGAAGAAAGAGAGTCTGCGTATTATTCTCTACATCGATCAAACTACAGACAGCACGTGACCGCGATAGCTGCTGCTTGTGTACGATATCTAGGTTCCATAAGCGGGTAGAGTTGTGACTTTGGAATGTTACTGCAATAGCAGGGGCGGCGATGTTTTGAAGTAGCGGAGATGCTAGTATCCGGCATAATTTAATTTGTAAAACAGGTTTTATCATGTTATGAAAATAAGGTATCCAAAAGTTGCCCTTTTTTTCTATTCATGCGTGTACACTACTCGGTCCTGAAGCGACGGCGATTTGCTTCTGCTCTCTCTCTCGCTCTCATCTCTCTCTCTCTCATCTCTCCATCCTCTCCCTCTCTCTCACTCTCTCTCTCCTCTCTCTCTCTCTCTCTCTCTCTCTCGCTCCATCTCTCTCTCCATCTCTCTCCATCTCTCTCCATCTCTCTCTCATCTCTCTCTCTCTCCATCGCTCTCTCTCTCTCTCTCTCTCTCTCTCTCTCTCTCTCTCTCTCTCTCGCTCTCTTCTCTCTCTCTCTCTCTCTCTCTCTCTCTCTCCATCTCTCCATCTCTCTCTCTATCCATCTCTCTCTCTCTCTCTCTCTCTCTCTCTCTCTCTCTCTCTCTCTCTCTCTCTCTCTCTCTCATCTGACCCTTACTAACACTCTAGTCAATCAATAATGGACCTTTACTAAGCAAAGGACTTTTGATGCATCCGTGCAGTAGCCAAAACGTTTTCTAACGTGTATTGTTTTCTAAGTCCCAGATCTTTTAGTTTCGAACAGAAATAAACCTTCCATATAAATCAGAACATTACTACGGCAGAAGAAGAAAGCGATTTACAAATCCGAACAGAACTTCACTACGTCATTAATTTAACCCACTTTTTTGTTGCCAGTGCGATTTAACTAAAAGATAAGGGAATTTCATCACTTCTAGCAACCAAGATCCATTGACTTGATCCAGATCATGCGCAGTACTACTGACAGAAACTGACGGGAAAGAGGATATAAGTGAGTCGACGCACTGCTATTCTAATCGGAGTTAGTAAAGACAAAGAAAAGCACCGGAAGTTTGTTATTTCTGGTTTCTTTTTGCGGAACTCTTCAGAAATCTTGATTTATCGATTGTGTTCACGTATTCGGCAATTAACCCGAGATTGTCCTTAATACAAGCTTGGCAACTGTTACTGCATCTGGGAACTGCGTTTATTAGGACGAGATGCCTTCACATTAATCTTGCCATACGTACGCTTTCATCAGCGGCTAGGGAATAGAATTAATACATCCAGTTTTATTAACTATTTGGCGAGCAATATTATCGGTCCGACATTGAGCGATACAGAAAATAGGACCTGCGTTACACGTGACACGCTTTGTGTGGGGCGGAGGAAGACAAAAACACTACATGGATGTAATAATATAGCTAGCGACAGAACAGTTCTTGGTTGTACAGCGTTTGAAACAGTCTGAAATATGCTGGCATTTCTCATAATTTGTGGTGTAACAATTAATATAGAAGCCAGATTGAACAATCAAAGTGCAATAAATTATTTAATAAAAATGCTGATGCTATAAATTTTAGCAGGATGACCAGTGCAATTTTGCATATTGTTTTTTTTTTAATTTATTGTAGAAAAAATAATGAATGAAGCTATTTCAGAAACTCAGCATCACTGGCAACATAGGAGAGACGGACGGACAGTCGACTGCGATCGTGGACTCGCCAATCAAATGAGGGACATTTTGACGAAAAAGCTCTGATCTGATCAAAGTTTGAGTATGTGATACATTTTGTAATTGAACAGTTATCGTCTAATGTGCGTGTAACTACAGATTGGCTACATTTGGAATATCTTATTCATTAGTTGTTATGGCTGCCATTCACAAATATAGATATACACAGGACCCCAACCCTAGCTCATCTAAGTCATAACTCTGACTAACCCCTCCACACATCCGGGGGCATAAACACAGTCCTTAAACTTAAAATGGCGATCAGTTTACAGATCGTAAATGCCCTATAACACATGTGGCACATAGACCTAAATTGTTTAAGAAAACGTATTCCACACGGACTTTTAAAACACATCATTCATACTCGACTGCTTTGTAAATACTTCTTCACCCTCTACATCAGTATTACAAAAAATTACGTAAGCGAACTTTGCCTAGTTCATTACTGCGATTTTACACTCAAATACCATGTTTTTTTACAGGGGAGAGAATCGAAACTGGTTCCGGTTTCCAGTTTCCACTATTTCCGTTCTTAAGTTAGTGTGTAAATAAATAACGCTATTTCTTCGTACATTCTCAGGATGCGTACCAAGTGGAGAATGGACATTATTCACCTTCTGTCTGTTAGTTAGATACCCCATGCAGCAGGGTGAAGAGAAATACGTGATTTGGTGTTCAGCCGAAGTTTCTGCTCTCCAAATAAAAACGGTTCAAGTAAATATTTTAGTTCACCGGTTAATCTTTTCTGATTCGATCGAGTTGCGTACAGCGGTGCAGGCTCGAAGCAATACTTACTTACAGACAGAAGACATAATTCTATTCGGACTTAGCATCTCAACTTTCGCTTCTCGGATGTTTTACGAGAACACGGAAACAATATAATACGCATTATATCGGTGATAACCAGGCACGTGTCTGCAGAAGTGTGCTGGGACAGATTACATCTGATAAAATCTTACCAATCCGAGGGAGGAATAAAACCCGATGCCATTTGATAATGAAATATCGCCACAGAGCGCGGAAAATTAATCAGAAATGCCACAAGATTCGATGGAATGGCTGTTGTTGTCTAGCTGACTAACGGCATAGCTCGTTCTCCGTGAATCCACTGGAGGATGCTGGGGTCCATCCAGACTGTTCCAAAGCGAAATTCTTGCCATGTAGCATCCGCATGTGTGTGGCTGATAGTCGAACGAAGCCGGCTGATTATAGGCGAGGTCCCTGAATTTATTTCACGGGGTCACCCATCTCACTAAAAGGAACGTCTAGCATTTTCTTCTGAACTGTGCCTGCAAAAATTAGGTAAAGGTGAAGTAAACAAATTGTCTGTGGATATTTAAATTGAATATTCATCAAATAGTGGAATGTGTATGAATGATAAACACTATAATAATTGAGCTGTCTAAAATAAATTGATTTGCTGAAGAATTATCTCTAAAAAACATGTTCTCACTCCACGTTTCCAATAATAAAACATTAAAATGTGTCTGTGTTCTTTCTTTATTTATTTATTTATTGACTCCCCACAAAAATGTTTATGCTTTCCATATTACGATAGAATCAGCTAACAGAGAGCCGACGTTTACAGTTGGAGATGATACATTGGGCACACTGTAACATTTTTGAACTCCAGCACTGTGTGACATATTTACGGAAGAAATGGGTCATCCGTTTCATCGCATCTCTGCCAAGGTGAAGTGATCATAATCGCGCACCAGAGAACGGATGCAGTGCTCTTTCGAGGCTTTATCGTTGCAAAATTAGCGAAAAACTGACAAAGGAGCGATTGCTTCTTACACTTCAGCGACAGGAATAGACTACAGTAGCCCCATGGACCCCACCCACCGTAAAAGTTCTGCGGCTACATCACTTGCTGCGTTCAGCGAAAGGAAAGTCATCTTTAGTGTATCTGTATACTTCCAGTTATCCGGACTAGTCCGGATAATTGGACATCACTAAATTTTTCATGTTACAATACTGTAAAGTAGACACGTACAGTACATGTATTTTAACCATATACTTTATAATAGTATTAATACAGTTAATACAAATAAAAACCATTTAAGGCATAAGCAATAAATGATTCCTTTTATCTGTGTAATGTACACTCGCCCTTTAAACAGTTGACTACAGCCATTGAATACATGTGTTTGGTACTGTAATTTATTTAAGACAAGAACTGAATGAATGACTGGTCGCTGCTTTAAGGGAGACTTCCTGTTTTCAGATAAATCACGCAATCTTTTCAAACACAGCAGCTGAACAGAATCGCATTCTTCCTGCCTCTCCAACGGCCACTCATAATCTTTATTATCATTTTCGTTATCTTCTTCTTCTTCTTCTTCTTGTACAACTTCGACGATCGTTCTGTTAAGAGTTGATAGCCAAAGTCATCGGCATCACACGTTACCGACTCTCCGATGTCTTTTAAATCACAATCCAAGCATCCTGGAATTATTTTAGTGCTGTTGCTATGTCGTCGACACCTTTCGTCTCTGGCATCCTCTTTAGATTCAGTTTTAAAACTGTATTCAAAGCCTTTTTGAGCATAGTATTTCTAAGGAATTCCAAGGAATCAGCCACCATGCAACAGTATTCTTTACGATCAAGTTTTTTAAAACCTTATAATTACCTAGTTCTTCCACATCGGCCAACAAAACCTTTCCGACTTTCTTTGGTATTTCTTAGCCCCAGGAATGGAAGCTTTGTCATACTATACCAGAAACCTTTGAGTCTTCATCAATGTCTTTTTCTGATTTTTGTAAACACCGGGTAAATATTTTTTTCCATTTGAAAGCCCGAAACTTTTCTTTCTTTTTGAGTTTCACTTGCATTTACTCTATCTCCTTAGACCTTTCTCCATGATGCCAGTGATTTGTTTGGGAGACTTTCCCAGTAAGGCCCGCTTTCACCTGTATTACAGATTAAGTCAGTACCATAGTTTTCTTCGCGAATTAGAGTTTCGCAAAATTATTATCTTTCTGTAGTCAGCTGGAGGCTTTCCGCCACGAACTTGTATAGCGTATTTACCTCCCGTAACCTGGAATTTTTAGCCACCCGAGGTTCGCCTCAAAGTCTGGATTACCAAGTTTTTCGTTAAAAATCACAACCTTTTCACAGAACCTTAAAAAAGAGCCGACTGCTTTCGTAAAGATTACAGGTAAATACCATTGTCCACCTTCTCATTTCTGCTTTCATCAATTACTTTCCGCTCTGAGCTTCCATTCTCCTCCTTCAAAACAGAGACAAAGTTAAAGAACGAATCACTCTTTTTCCACTGATATCGTTGAAGTACCAACTCCATATTTGCAAACGACTTTGTCGCTTCTGACAACAAAAAAAAGAGAGAAAAATTTCTTAAATTGTTCAAATACGATCCGGATAATCGGGTATCCGGATAATCAGCCATTCACTGTATTGATGTTGCTTGCACCTTTCGCCGTGGTTAGAAACCTTCGTAAACGTTTGCCAGGGTTAGATTACAGAACTGCGTCTGCGATATTTTCTTTTTTGATAAAATATGGACTGGTGTTCTACTATTTGTAAATCCTACTACTTTTGTCAACGAAGTAATTTCTAACAGATTTGCGCTAATTATCTCCCTTGTCGCTGTTCTGCACACTTGTTAAAAGACGTATTTTTTCTGATAGGTCACATATATCTATGTTAATATATTTAAAACAGTGATTTAAAAAAATGCTGTTAGCACGAATTCTGACTGTACCTCTATGGTACATGATGGTGTTTATCGCGAGCGCTTGTAGCGTTTCTATCTACGGCTTGTACCTGAGAAAAGTGCGGCAGCGTCGTTGTGATCAGATCAGGTTATTTCAGGTCAAGTAAAATTCTGATGGCAGATAAAATCCAACACGCAAGCAATACGGTCATAAACGGTGGCGATGTATTTTTTTTTTTTTTTTACTGTAAAACAACTAGTACGGAATTTTCCAGTATTTCCCCACCGTACGGCACCACAGAGAAAGAGTTTATCTGCAGAGACAAAAAAAAATCGACAGTGAAGTGCTGCCATTACCGCCTATAGATTGAGTCAGATTTCTGCTTGGTGTATAGAGGTCGTTGCCATCTGATGGTGAGGATGCTGAATAGATGAAAAGGAATACAATTTCGAATAGGACGAACTAGTGGGTTTATTATATTATCTTATTATTATTATTAGATTAGATTATTATCAACATTAGTATGATTGATAGCATTATTATTATCATTATCATATCATGATCATTATATTATCATTATCATTATTATATGATCATTATATTATCATTATCATGGTATTATGATTATCCTTATTATTATTATATTATTATTATTATTATATATTATTATATTATGATTATTATTATTATTATTATTAGGATCATCATCCTTATCATTATTATCATTATTATTATCATATCATCATTATTATATTATTATCATTATATTATCATTATCATTATTATTATTATTATTTATTATTATTATTATTATCATTATTATCATCATTATTATTATTATTATTATTATTTATTATTATTATATTATTATTATTATTATATTTATTTATTTATTTATTTACAAAACACTAAATCATTTCCTTTCCCGACGCCAGAGGTCGCCAAACTCGAGCACTGCCGGGGACCGAGAGATGAATGCAGAACAGCAAAAATGGCGGCTCGCGTGCGGGCGAGAAACAACACATTAACAATCGGATCATTTACAGATAGAGAAGCTGAGGGGAGGGGGAACAAATTTCCTCCGCTTAATAGTCCCCCCCCCCATCGATTAGCTCGCGCCATGAATATGCCGGGGTATCTGGAGAAGTGGGGTCTCTAAGAAAACCCGAGCGAGCTGTTCAGATTAATGGCGTGTGTTCTCGCTGTTCATTTCCTCCATCGAAACAATCGCATCGGCGCTCTTCCGCAGTCGAACGTTTCCGGCGCACGTGCGTCGCCTCGTTTGGGCGCGATCTCTATGGCTCCGTCCACATCACCTGCCTTCATTTCTTTCTCATTTACTCCACACCAGCTCTCTCTCTCTCTTTTTTCCCACTCCAGCATTTCTGTCCCCGTCTTCACCAGAACGTAATCGATCATCTTCGAGTGGAAATTAAAAAAAAAAGCGACACAGAGAGAGAGAGAGAGAAACAAAGACGGACATCAAAGCTTTACGGGAGAGCACCTCGCGTTGTTTGTTTATTGGATACTTGTCAACAGCTCTTCATTAACAATCACGCCAGTCAACTTAGCAAGCCACACCCATCTCTCTCCCCTCCCACACACACACACACAGCACCGTCACGTGACCGCGAGATCGGGTCAGAAATGCCTGGGATCAAGATTTTAAAAAAGATGTCGGTTGGGTTATAACGTTACCTGGTGTAATTATATCTGCGTGCCAGTTATGCAAACTGAATGTCGCACCTGTCCTAGACCTTGCCGGCCGACCGACAGACAAAACCCAACTGGTAAGCTCAGTGGTAAAAGCAATGGGCATCAAGAGTAGTTAGTTTATCAGAGGATGGAGAACAAGGCTTCTTGGCGTGTTACTCGGATGCGAGTGGAGTTTAGGGCAAAAAGCCCCCCCCCCCGAGTTCCAGCAACAAGTGTAAAACCACAGGTGAGATTTGGCGAGATGGCGGCAGCGAAGTTGAGGCACAACGGACCACTGCCTAAAAACTTTGGGATGCCATCTTTTTTTGGGATGCGAAAAGACGGAGACTGGTGCTTACAGAAGAGCGAGAAGTCCTGTCGTTGACGCAAAGATGAGTACGTTTTACACTGCGCTAGATGCTGTGTTATTTAATTATGACACAACAAGTAGATGGGTTGACGGTCGTAACCTGGCCCTGTAGCTTATCATTCTCCGATACGGGGCAGGTTTGCAATTGAGACCCCGGTCCTTTCAGCAGACTTTCGAAGAGTGTCGCTTTATTTATAGTGGAGATGAAATGTCAGACGTTACAACTGGTCCACAATTGAAATTAATGAAAATAATGATTAATTTCTCTAAATGCTTCTATTCTGAACATAGCCAGATGGCAGTTAGTGCTTTCATTACATTAAAGAAAGATGGCGCCCGTGTTGTGTGGTCTTACAGATGCTCGGGGTGATTAGAAACCGTGACCAAAGATGGACTTAGATCGGGCTTCGGGACCGCGGTACTCAAACATATTGAGCTGTTTCTTGATGAACGATTAAGCGATTACAATGAATTAAAACCAGTGATAGCACAATTTGACAATCACCTCTGCTCCGACATCACTGGGCTGCTGCCAGCCGAGGGAGTCGGCTAAGGGACGTACAGCTGTCGTGGAATAGACCAGTTACCACCTAAGACACGCACGTGGGTTTCCGTGACATTTATTGACGTTCGCGTGTGATAGCGAGTCCAAATGTCGAGTTGATTTCTGGTATTTTCCTCAATCATTGTAAAGCCGGACGTCAATACGCGGGGGACATCAGAAGCCAGCACCGCCTCAGAAGCGGGCGAATGGTAGCAGTCGGCAGCTCTTTATGTTTATGCGGACGTCAGCTATGTAAAGCGAAGAACCGGCCGACTACCACCGGATACGTCACCGCTTGTCTCTGAATCTCCCTTGTCAAAATATCCATTAAGTTTGCCTTTTGTTTGTAATTTTTGTACCGAAACGGCGAGAATCGGCCGGTGCGTCTCGTTTGTTAGACACAGGCGGCCGCCATCTTGCTCTGCCGTGGACCACTGAATTCACGTCCAAACTTCTCCGAAAAGAAGATGGAGAGAAATACGTTCTTCGCATAAAGTGGCCATTTCTCACACCGAAGAGCCGCAGACTGGGATATTGCGAGTAACGTGAGAAATTAAACTTCGTATGGATTCCTTCGCGTTCCAGCTATTGTTGTACAGTAAAGGATGTGCTGCAGAAGACAGAGTCACGTGCTCTTTACAAAGAGCAAAAGCATCGAAAGTTTCCATTTATCTGTCTCACTTCGCTGCGCTTTACTCTTACTTAATCACTATGATGACAGTTTCTTTTTATTTATTTATTCTTTTCAGAAAATGACTCGAAAGCAGTTTTTTTTTTATTATCAGCAAATTCAGTTTCTCTTCTTCTTCTTTCTGTTGCTGATGTTGTCTACTTTGCTATCTTTGGTGGTATCGCTGGCGCGGGTCTCTTCGCGTTGGGGTTCGTAACTGACCTGAGTTCCTCCATCTTTACCGGCCCGGTTGCCGTTCTGAGTTTCCCACCCTACGGTCGACAATGGTGCTACAGCCTTCTGGTCATTTGTTCGTCTGCTGGTGAGACAGCGATGTCGGGGATTGACCATCCATCACCATAATTTAAAAAAAAAATTCCTTTAATAAAATTTCGTTACTATGTTTTGACAGAATATAGGATTTCACTGTTTTTTTAAAAAAGGAGGGAAATCTACAGATGACGATTGATACAGAGTTATCCCCAATCGACTCAGTGGCCCCCAGTTCTTCATTTCTGTTTGAAATTTAATATTAAAAACTCACAAACTTTTATTTTTAGATTTTTCCCAAAACAGAAAAGAAGAGCGAGCTGCCAGCCAGGTTTCCGGTCGTTTTGCGTATGTCCGGGCAGTGAGGTTAGTACGTGGAGGCCAGCTAGGTTTCCGGTCGTTTTGCGTATGTCCGGGCAGTGAGGTTAGTACGTGGAGGCCAGCCAGGTTTCCGGTCGTTTTGTGTATGTCCGGGCAGTGAGGTTAGTACGTGGAGGCCAGCCAGGTTTCCGGTCGTTTTGTGTATGTCCGGGCAGTGAGGTTAGCACGTGGAGGCCAGCCAGGTTTCCGGTCGTTTTGTGTATGCCCGGGCAGTGAGGTTAGCACGTGGAGGCCAGCCAGGTTTCCGGTCGTTTTGTGTATGTCCGGGCAGTGAGGTTAGCACGTGGAGGCCAGCCATGTTTCCGGTCGTTTTGTGTATGTCCGGGCAGTGAGGTTAGTACGTGGAGGCCAGCCAGGTTTCCGGTCGTTTTGTGTATGCCCGGGCAGTTATAAAAAAGAAACAAAATTAAGAATACTTTCTAAATTTTACGATTTATCAGCTTTAATTAACAACGACGATAATAATTCGCTTGGACGTTTGTTTTAAACGCATTTCTAACTGCCTAACGTTCGGTTAGCATTTAATGACAAAGGTGGTCGTCAGCGGGGAAGAAAGTCCGAGATATCGGTCCGTCTCCGCCTGGCCAAGACCGAGGGTTCGCTCGGCCGTAAACCTGCTCATTTCCGCTCGTGCAGCTGCCTACGTAGGCAAATTACCAACCCGCACGCATGATGCCTTCGCTCGCCGCACAGGGGCAGCACCGGTTTTAGTACACAGACTGGACGGCTATCAAAAGCTTTTGAGATTTGCTCGGTGTTGCACAACTACACAAATGTAATCTTTTAAAGAAGAAATAAAATGCCATAAGGTATATAAGAATGCCTGAGCTTTGGTGGACCTTTTACTCAGCTTTCACTTGCCCTGACAGAGCTGAAAGCTCATCTGTTTGCTCTCTTCTGGACTCCTCGCTGATCTTTGCCATTAATTATCTTTTGTTTGCTTCCTAAATATGCCGAGAGTAGATAGGAAGCAAGCGAGTAACGTAGAACGATGGCTGAATCGAAAAACAAACGATTAAAAGTCTAATAATTCCAGCCACTTTTTAAAGCCTTAAAATTTAACTTATTTCTTTTGAAATTTAAACTGACCTCAAAAATTGCTGAATTCCATTTATTCTCAGAGTTTATTTACTCTTCGTATACTCATTTTTTGGCTTGCTGATATTCACTTTCAGACATGGCCTCGTAATTCTTTTTAATCTTATCAGATATTCATCTATTTTCAGACTTATCAGAATTTTTATTTTATCGTGATTTAATTCAGTTTTCTTAGAATAACATTCGTCTGAATATTTACATATATTTGTTTACTTGATACACGATTATCTTTGTTGTTGTTATTGTTTTTGGATGGCGGCGTCTTCTGTTTTCAAACATTAGATAATATTTTTTTAAAGGTTCGCCTGTATTTCTGCTGGTAGCCATCTCTGAGAGGTCACGTCCCTAATCTGTATTATCCAGAGAGGGGTTCAAGGTCGTGACCGCTTTCTCTCTCTCTCCCTCCATCTCTCTCTATCCAATCTCTCTCTCTCTCCATCTCTCTCTATCCATCTCTCTCTCTCCCCCCCCCCCTGTCCACCATTATGGATTCTCCTGCTGACGTGACGTGCCGTTCGTTCCGGGAAAATGCAGCGCAGATTCAGCGTCTCCAGCCGCCAGGCGGACACCTGTAGCCAAGTCGCCACACCGAGGCCCAGTCGCCACATCGAGGCCGCCCCCGCCCCGTCCACCAGGCGCCATTAGCTGAGGCGGCGACTTCGCTCACGTCTGCTATCGATTTCAGGGTTGGCGTTTAATGGATTTACTCCCGATAAAGGAAGCGAGTGTTGTTCGCCCGCCCCTCCACGGGCAGCCAGAATAGCAGAACCCAGACGACTCTTTCAATGGGATCCTCAGGGACGACAGCGCGCTCTCCTGTCCGTTTTCCGCTGACCTCCGACCCCGTTTGTTCGTTACCGATTAAGCCGGCAAACTCTCGCGACCGCGGTACCGAACAGAACGAACGCCCCCTGCCGGACCTGTCCGATGAGCCCCACTGGACGGGACAGATTTTTGAAAAAGACCAAAATACAACAACCTAACGACCGTTCGTCTACGTGCTGTATTAAAACCCCAAGAGCCAGCTGGCGGACAATTACGGCAGCCAAGGGGATACATAATAATAATAATACTGAAACAGAGAGACGTGAACACACGAGAAACAAAGATACATCCGGAGGAAAGAAATCTACTCAAAACTATTCTGATCAAAAAACTTCTTTTTTGGGGGGGTAAAGGGCACTAATTTTATTAGCAGTGCGAGTTAATGGTGTTTTAATTAGATACGATAAGTGGTGTTTGCCTTTGTCTCTTTTTCATTATCCAGAGTCCTGACTTAACATCAACTACATGAAAGGAAATGTCAAGGAAAACTGAAGAAAAGCTAAGTGAGTCCTTAAATATTTGGCCATCTTTTCGACAGCAACTTGATAGTTTTTTAAGTGCTTGTCCGTGAATACTCTATTCGCGGATGTTGGTAATTTTTTAGGTTCAAGGTTTATTCTGCTGAGATGAACATTGATTTACACAGATCTTTGTTTTGTTTTTGAAATGTTTCTGTGTCTTTTACTCGAAATTTCAGTTGTACTGCCAAGTTTTCTGCTTCAAAGTAATGATGTGCAAACACGAGAAGAATCGAAACATCCCCTTTTGTTTCTGTTCTTCAAGTATGCAATTTTATAATGGTTGTATAGAACCGAGCTTTGGATATCAAGACATTTTTTTTTCTGGATTTTATCGTTAAAATCTAAAATAACACTTTTAAAAATCTGAGTTTTCATTTTTAAAGGGAAATAACTCTCGTTTGTTCCTGTGTGTATACTATAGAGTATAAACTCTGTCTAATGGGGTTTGGCTGATGGCCAAAGTTCGATGCAGTGGTCCCTAAATATACGCCGCTTCCCTGCTGTTCTTTCTGGTTTTTCACGATCGGCTTTATCAAAATTTACACTGGGCAAGAACCAACAGTTCGCAGAAAGTCACCGGAAGGGCTTCCGGTAGGATATCGATTTAGCCAACCTCTGCTGTAGTCGTAGGACTGCGGCTCTTCTTCGCTATGGCATATTTGGCTTTACAGATGTGTGGAATTATCTCTGTAAATGCTGACGATTTGTAATACGACTTAATCTTTTATTGATGAACGTATATAATCTCTAATATCGTAAAATAACGTGCATCTAGCTTCGTCTCCCTTGTTTCTTAATTGTTGGCTCCCCTCTCGCTACATCATGCATGCACAGATGCTGTCCACCAAATTTGCAGTCAGTTGTTGCAGCAACATATCACCATCGGTACATTGACGCACTGCATGACGGCTCCCGCACAGCCGGCCAGAATGTCTCGGTGCAGCAGGGATACTTCACAGATGATGAGTAAGCTACCATAGTCTGTGTTAACGAACTTGATGAGGTTGCATTGTCGTGGTAACCTCTAACAAGCGTTGCCATTTTCCTACGTGTCGTGGGGCACATGACGCTTTCGCCTTCAACAGGAAGTGAAAGTTCCTGCAAGGATTTTTCTACTTAAATTTGTCAAGAAACTCACATCGACAGACTAAGGGCGAGAAGAAGCCATGCTATTGGATGGTTTGCCAAATTACGTTAACGCCGAAGGAATCGAACTTGAGCCGCAGACACTGCAGGTCTAGGAAGAGGTTTGTCATGCGGAGAAATGATGTGGGAGGTAGGGGTATGAGGGAAAAACAACAAATCCTGCACTTATTGAGATGTGTAAATTTCATCGGAAGATGGAGCAGAATCCTGTACATTCAGAATCATTACAGATTTGAATAAAGTTGCTGCTGGGTCCTAGTTAATCTAGATACGAACCTCCTTGGGCACCTATGTGAGTACCTTAAAAACTTAGGGCCAAACAATTGAAATCAATCCAGCAGCATTAACTGAGGAAATACCTGCAAAATAAAAACGAGAAGATATTTGTGTTGTCCTTTCTAAAGTTAGTTTGGGCATTTTTCATGAGCGTATAGTATAAATTGAACTAATTAATGATGTAATATTACTAATAAGGTGATTACAAATAGCCGAATTAACTTTACACTTTCAGAATATTTGCAAAGTTTATGGGAAAACCTGAAGCAGGTCATCATTAATATGATAGATTCCATTCCCAGGTATTTACAAGCTCCACATGATGCAGAAACTCTCCTGTCAAATAGTGATGCTGACGTTTTACACATGTAATGTTTCATGGCATTTTATTTAGTAATAAAAATGCTAAAGAGTGAAATAAATAACCGACAGTGGTAGGGTTAATAGACAAATTTAAAAGTCGCATTTTTGCCCATTTTCTTTTTCAGGGGTTGGGAAGAGGCCAAAGGTAAGTCGTGATGGCTGCTGCAGCTTCTTAACCGCGAAGATAGTAAATGTATTGTGTTCAAATTATTATAACGGAATCTCTGTTCCTGATTGTTAGTACCAGCACGTGCTGCTTTTAGTAGTTACCATATTTACTGCTATTCCTTGTTATATGTATTTCCTGTCGTTTGTGTTATTCTCTCATTATTTGTTTGTATGCTTGTTATTGTTAGTACCGCCCTCTGCCGCTAATCGTGTTACATGTCTGTTGGCACCATTTGCTAATGAATTTTTACGCTCCACAAATTTTTATTCTTTGTTCTATACGAGGCTTGTCTGCCCTTTCGCATATTGACGTCATGTTTTTCCTCCGCCTCCTCACTCACAAACAAAAAGGGAAACGACTCTAGAGAGCTCTCTCTCTCTCTCTAGATCTCTCTCTACGCTCTCTTATGATCTCGAGCTCCTCTCCCCTCTCTCTCTCTCTCCTCTCTCTCTCTCAATCTTTCTCTCCATCTCTCTCTCTTCTCTCTTCTCTCTCTCCTCTCTGCTATCTCGATCTCTCTACCTCTCCAATCTTTCTCTCCATCTCTCCTCTCTCCTTCTCTCTCTCTCTCTCTCTCTCTCTCTCTCTCTCTCCCTCTCCCCCCTCTCTCTCTCTCTCTCTCTCTCTCTCTCTCTCTCTCTCTCTCTCTCTCTCTCTCTCTCTCTCTCATCCCCCTCCTCTCTCTCTCATCCATCCTCTCCTTCCCTCTTTCTCTCTCTCTTTACAGTTCACTTAGCGATTTCCCTTTGTGTTTAGTTTCTTAGTTTCTCCTCGAAATGTCTGCCTCCATTTTCTTTGATATTTTTTCTCAAACTTTGAGTGGACCAGAACAATGGCTGCGAGAGCCTCTCATAGTCCAGTTATGTTTTCTTTTCCTTTAAGTTGCAGAAAAGAGTTACCAACAAAGCCTGTTTCCTGGAATCCAGGTGGACCCTTGTCACCTTAGCGAGTGGTCTCTCCACTCCCACAGCATCCTTTTTCTTCACGCTCGTGTTGAGTTCACATGAAGGAGATGCAGACAACTCGCTCGCTTCAGCAGCCGTGTTTTTGCTTGGCTTTCCTTCTCCGCGAGATCGAACGCATCTCCGAGTCGTGCCATCGATTGGCGGTCGCGTCTTCTCTTCGTCGGCAGCCAGGTTAATTTACGGTTTGATTAATATCAAAAGGAGAGAGGGTGTTTGCTCGCTGAGTGGATATGAGAAAGAAACACCTGTGGAGAGACAATGAAAGAAACCGACAAGACTTCGGTCTAACATCGACTGACAGGTAAATAATAATAGTTTCTAACATAATAGGCAATAACAATAAAAATAGAAATATGGAAAATCATAATACCAATTACGATAACAATCATATAACATCAGCAATAAAAATAATAATAATAATAATAATAATAAATAATAATAATAATAATAATAATAATAATAATAATAATAATAATAATAATAATAATAATAATAATAATATTGTTAAACAGTATTTTGAGAATTACAACAATAATATGGCAATAATAGCTGTAATAATACTGACTAATACAAAGCACAATCTCAATATTAACAAGATAAAAAGTAATGAAACTAAAAGGAATAGTACGATGTATACCAAGACTAGTATGAGTAAGGTTAATAGTATTAACAAGAATAATGATGGTAACAGCAGTTAGACACAGTAACATTGAAATGTAACAGATACAGTATCGAAAATAACCAGACAGAAAGTCATAGTTAACAACGTATGTTCGTTAATTAATACGATCATTAATTCCGCTATTGTCGTTTGTTGTAGGCGACCCTACTCTGTTGTCTGCTAGTAACAATTTTGAACCCTATTTCGATTTTTGGCATATAATGGCTGCCAAGATATTGAGTCAGAATCATCAGTAAAATCGAAAGAGCCGGGAGTTGGAGAGAGAGAGAGATACCGGCGCTAGTAGCCGCCTTTCGAGCCTTTATCTCTATTCTCTCAACGGACAGTGGAATTGGACCAACTGGAAGTTTCTCTTCATTTTTTTCACTAAGAAAATATATCTGATTCTAGCGAGCATCTAACTTAGATTTTAAATATCTTTGTTGTTGTTTGGTTGATTTTGTAGGCATTTACTTCGTTCGATTTAATTTTGTCCCTTTTTTTTCCCCCTGTTATAAATTTGCGTGGAAGTCTTTTATATTAGATCAACATCCCGCCGATACACGCCAGAGAATTCAATTAATCCTCCCATTGCAATTCACTGGATGTCTTCCATTGTCCTTGTAACATGTGAATTACCTTCCTGTATACGAAGAGACACCGGTGAACATTCAACCTGTCCCTCGTCGATTTACATCCGGCTGAAGCTCGCTAAACGTTAGAATTCATTTGGCCGTCGTGTTGACGGACACCGTTTTTCCTCGCCGACCACAGCCGATATGAAGGCGCCCTCTCACTTCGGAAAACATTAATAATCAACCGTTTATAAAACTCCTTTACCTTTTGTGTTATTACAATTCAATTACCCAACGATAATGTCTGTTAAGAAAAGATTTATACTAATGAATTCTGAACAAGCAAATTGGATTTGCACTGGAGTAAAACGATCAAAGACAGTGTGTCTCTTAATTAATTTGCCATGTATGGATAGGCGTCAGCTCACTTTCCCTCCGAAAGCTACTCTGTCCTCTCCTTTCTTCTACTCTCAGCCCTATCTCCGGGGCGGATCGCCATACCTAGGCGTCTCAATCGATTCCAAGCTCGAGCCCATGTGACGTCGTCCCTCGCAGGTGCGCGTGGTCACCGGATGTTAGCGCGGCAGCCCGGCGACTGCTGGGTATCCGCGCTCCTCTCTGCTTATTGCGTCAAAGGCCGGGATCGGCTCTAAACGCGATGGTTTCCACGTGGAGTAAAGAATCAGGAAGGCGTCACGGAGAGACCACTTTTGTGGATTCTCTCCCCCTGGCTCGCAAAATTGCATAATCATATTTCTTCCTTGTCAGAACAATTTGCTTTATACCGTAAATGGATTTTTATATCATTCGATAAACTAAAAGATGCGACTGAGAGGGACAAGGAAAAGGACTACTTTCAATTTATTTATCTCCAAGAATCTTACTTAGTTGTCGATGACGTCATCCATAACTAATCAGAAAGTGAAAAGATCGCTTCTTAGGTGCGGCGATGTCAGCGCCACCTGGTCGGAGATTGGGAAGAAGGCTGCCTGGTAATGATGACGCCATCGATAACTGGTCAATAAGCGAAGCTTGGCAGGCATGCACTCCAGGGAAAAAATGTCTGCCGGTCCAATTTAGGTAAAGCGGAAGTTGGGATTCGATACCTACTTCCTAGAAAGCGTTTTAGGGGATGGAAATTGTTTTTTTAATTTAAATTCTGCGTTTATAGAGGTTGGAGGAAGTTATCTATGCAGCGATTGAATTGAAAAATGAACGATGCCGTAGCGTTACGTTCGTTTCTAACAGACAATCGATTTTATCTGGATGTGATGTCACATGTTGCCTGACGCTTAAGTAGAGTAATTGCTATTTTCACTCAATATTAATCCATGTATACTTTTAGATGATGAAATATTGCTATATTTATTATTTTTATTTTTCAAATAAATTTAATTAATTCATATTCTAAATCATCATAAAAATTCAGCAGAACTTTCATAATATCCATAACTTCCAGGTGTTCCATAACATTAAGGCTCTTCAAACTCAGATGTACCATCTTCCACCGCATACATTTTGAGTTGTCATTACCACACAACCGGATTCAGATTCAGGTTAGTATTCAGCTTCTCCTTTAACTGGTTTTTTATTAACGAATTGACATTTTAAATTATACAAAATAGAAAAATATGGATTAACATGTAATAAAAAGGTGATAAATATGATATATTAGAAAATAATATCGTGCTTCACTTCAAGCAAAATACTGAGTATGAAATTGTAAAAAAAATCTGCTTCAAATAAAGTTGGTGGAGATATGCAAAATATTTTTAATAATTTGCCTGTTTTTTTTCCTTTGGGAAAATGTTTAGGCAAAACTCATTTACTAGAGTATAATTAATATTGAGCAGGAAAACGATTTGATTTAGAATTAAATCGAAATAATTTACCGAAACTGTGTAAAACCTATCGAAAATTTGATTGAGCGTGATATAAACATGGCTTAATATGTAAAAATATCGATATCAAAGCTAGATACAAAATGATATTTATCTGATTCATGGTCTCGGTTATATTAAAAACTCTAGTTTAAGAGGTTTAGTTGAAACTGCAGTGAAGGCTATAATAACCGTTGTGGATTATACCAAAGGTTTTAATGGTGGGGTTCCAGTATAAACAAAATTTTAAAAGAAACTTTTAGACACCTGTCATCTAAATGAAGAGCTACACAAACGGTCAGGAAAGGGTATCCCAGAACGCGGGGTTTGTTCGTTCAATAGATGGTATTTCGTCAGCAGATTTTGTTAATATGCAAGGTTTATTAGAATAAAGATCATAAATGTACATTAAAAGTAATAAATATGCACTCCTCAGCAGATTTTGTTAATAGGCAAGGTTTATTAGAATAAAGATCATAAATGTACATTAAAAGTAATAAATATGCACTCCTCAGCAGATTTTGTTAATAGGCAAGGTTTATTAGAATAAAGATCATAAATGTACATTAAAAGTAATAAATATGCACTCCTCAGCAGATTTTGTTAATATGCAAGGTTTATTAGAATAAAGATTATAAATATACTTTAAAAGTAATAAATATGCACTCCTCAGCAGATTTTGTTAATATGCAAGGTTTATTAGAATAAAGATTATAAATATACTTTAAAAGTAATAAATATGCACTCCTTTAAAAATAAACCTAACTGGAAAATATTCAATATTAGCAATTGAATCTTTATTTAAGATTTGTAATAAAGAACCGAACGAATTATGGACTTATGTGTGTATGTGAAGCAGATTCAAAAACAAAACATTAAAAAACTTTTAAGGAAAAGAGAAATCAGAAATGTATCATACATATGAAGTAAGTTGTTGTAGTTTAAGGATTTAATAAAACCTTTAAAAGTATTATGTAGAACCCATTCATAGAAAGTAATAATAATAACTGGGTAAGCGTTTAAGAAAAGTTAATAAATAAGAATAAATCTATTGGCATGTCAGCCAAAGCAAAGAAAAGCAAAGTAGACAAAGGGTTAAATTAAGAAGAAAGAAAGAACATGAAATGTTGATTTAAAGATAAAGATTTATTCAAATATATTGTTATAAAACATTGAGAAAAAGGTTTCACTAAATGTGACTGATGAAATATTAAAAATAATAAAGATTGAGAAGAAATACTGTAATCATTTTGTGAGCAAGAGATTACAAAAATCTAAATGTCCGACAGGTTCGAAGAAGGCTGAAATATCTATAGAGTGAAGTTGGTGTTTTATCACCTATTAGATGTAACCTACCATAAAATGTAGATAAGCAGCATTAATGAAAATAACCGTATAATTTTAGGTATCCAGGAAAAAACAGCAGCCCCTTTTGTCTCTCTCGTAGAGCGGTGGTTTTGGAGGTGACAATAGTATCACAATCCCCCCTTGTTAGAAATGTGGCGTAAAGTAATCATCAAGAACCATATCTATGCAACATAATTCATTCGTCCCTCGATGAACACCAGGTCAGTGTTTCCAGCATCCCAAAGCACTGTCCACACCATTACAGTAAAACTTGGACTGTAAGTCGGTTTTCTGAAAACCTTGACTGGCCCTTCTTGACGAAACTGGGACTTGTCAGAAAACAGACGTCGAAAATGTCATAGATCTGTATATCGCTTTCTGGTATCATGCAAACTTGCGTTTCACATTGGCTTCGTCAAGCAGGTGCTCTTGTCAAGCCTCGTGTGTATTGCGATCCTCTTTACGCGGGTAACGTTGTGTGTGTGTTTTTTACAGTATTAGCGCCGGACAACAATAATGCCATGTTACGAGTTCAAGATTTCTCGAAATCTTGGTCTCCTATTTTGACCACAGTTCCAATGTCCAATCGTGCGACCTCGTGCAAATAGTAACGTATCACGAATGCCAACTATATGGGGCATTTCTGACGTTCTCTCACTGTCTGCTTACAGCGTACTCTGCGCTGCAACCCAAAGTAAAAGCTATGCATCTGAAAACCAAACAAAGGTTAGCCTTACCAATAAATGTATCATGTTAGTCTACACTCAATCCCACCATCGAAAATTCAATATCGCGTCCTACTGGTGGTCTTTAATTTTAATCCAGTGAAAGGACAGAAGTTATCGATCGCCCAGCTAAAATTCTGCTTCCGTTGTCTCGCCATTCTAGATCATCCTCTTCTCTGGTGCTATACAGAGAGCCGACAACCATTCGTATAAAACACGGGCAGTATTCTGACAAGGATGATGGCACTTTAGAAGATCCGGGTGTTTGTTATTAAAAATTATTATCCTTTACAACGAATCTTTAAATCTCCTTATCAAAAATGTATAAGAATGGCATCAGGAGGGTTTTCGGTGCCGACAGGTTTGAGACGAAAGCTATTCTCATAGGTCTCCCTCCTCACTGACCTCGTTCTAGTAGCTTTTCAAATATAGTTCACTATACGATCTGGTTCGCACGTATGTTTTTGACCTTGTTTTTGTCATGTTGTCGGTAATAGATGTTTTGCTCTTCGTTCTCCTCCTCTGGGGGATTGTTGTTGTTTACAAAACTGGTGATTTCGAGAGAGGTGTTGCTGAGATCGAAATACGTCCAAATACATCTCTCCGCACAGCTGGCGGACAAGATCTGGCAAGAGGAGACTATTCCAGCATCAGATATACGCTCTCAAATATACATTCTATAAAAGCAGCGCGCACTCACACAGAGGACAGTCAAACACTCACACCAATACTCATACACACACCGGGCACTCACACCCACACATACAGGACACACGTGACATGCACGCGCACACACACTCTCCCTCACTCACTCACGCGCACACACAACCACACTCTCTCACTCACACTCTCACCGGACACACCACGCACGAACACACACACTCTCTCTCCACTCACACTCTCACCGGACACACCACGCACGCACACACACTCTCTCTCGCTCACACTCTAACCGGACCCACACTCACTCTCTCTCTCACTCACACTCTCACCGGACACACCCACGCACGCACCACACACCACTCTCTCTCACTACACGTACACACACCACACTCTCTCTCACCGGACACCACGCACCGCACACCCACACTCTCACCGGACCTACACGCACACACCCACACTCTCTCACTCACACTCTCACCGGACACACCACGCACGCACACACACACTCTCTCTCACTCACACGTACACACACCACACTCTCTCTCACCGGACACCACGCACGCCCACCCACACTCTCACCGGACCTACACGCACACCCACCCACACTCTCTCACTCACACTCTCACCGGACACACCACGCACGCACACACACACTCTCTCTCTCACTCACTCACTCACTCACACGTACACACACCACACTCTCTCTCACTCACACTCACCGGACACGCCACGCACGCACACACACTCTCTCTCTCTCACTCACACGCACACACACACTCTCTCTCACTCTCACCGGACACACCACGCACGCACACACACACTCTCACCGGACACACCACGCACGCACACACACTCCTCTCGCTCACACTCTAACCGGACCCACACTCACTCTCTCTCTCACTCACACTCTCACCGGACACGCCACGCACGCACACACACTCTCTCTCACTCTCACCGGACACACACTCACGTATTTTTTTTTTTTTCATATTAACAAGTTTTCTACTACTTCGGTTTAAATCCATTTTCCCCCAGTAGGTGGCGTTCCGGTGTATGTGGGAGGGTTTTATTCGGCGACTTTCAGAACAACTCCAGAGTTGTCGCTATGGAAGCGGGCCCGGCCCTAGCTACCTTTGTCATACACCCTTCCTTACCAGATTCCTCTTCTCCTGGTCTTCCCGTCTGTCTGTGCAGCTTCGTAACAGACTTACAGTTTCTTCATTTTCAAAGTGAATTCCGCATCAGGATTAATTTTCGTTTTCTAACTCTATACGGTTTTCTGTGGTTACTGGCAAATTGTTGATGTATTCCTCGTCCGATGTACAGAACAGCTATCCCATCAGTGGTGTTAAATGCTATTTATATTATATCTGCTGAAGGGTGGAGTATTTCCTATTTTGCAGCCTTTGTATCAGAGCCCATAGCCTTCAGTACAGTTTTTACCTATTCTCACGTCTACTGTACAGGTCGCTGTGTGTTTTTAATGTTTGCTTTTATGTCAGACAGAATCTTCAGCCTGAATGCACGACAAGTGTCAAACATTAAAGCTTCTTTCCTTATTCATATGCAAAATTGCGTGTACAGTATTTAACTCTCCTAGCTGCCCCACGAGGCACCCACAGTTGCTATATGAAGTCCATCAGCTCGGTTCCGACTGCTCAACAGACCCTCTGGTATCCGTACTATTTCTATTCTATAAAACTGGGCGACTATTATTTAAAGGTTCTGGACTCATCGTCCCTTTAATTTCTGCTTCGTATCATCAAATGACTTTTGTCAGTTGTCCTTATCTACATTTACAATTTTATCTAGGGAAAAGTAAATGCCCAAAATTTTTAACTTGTCTTTATTCCATGACTGTCAGGGCTTTGTCGTTGACTCTGAGAGAACCCAAGGTGCGCTCCCTTGGTCTTGGAACTGCCGATTGGGGGCAGTAGATGCGGCCTCACACAGCCTAAGCAGAGGAAAGACCGTGTCTACACTGCCAGGGTTCCGATTTATTATTATGATTTCCTAGATTACCAATTACTTTAATTCATAATATTCTTTTATTTCTGAATCGTGCAGGGCAGCGTGTTCACCAATAATCCAGGCGAGAGTTTTATCGCTCACATCCACAAACGAAGCCAATACTTGATTGAAAGCTCGCCGTCTGGTACAGGTTCATTGATTGGCTACTTTTTAACATTAAGGGCACTTAGCTGCCTCCAGCGTCGACCGTTGGTCACAATATCAGAGTTATGCTGTCGTCGATACGCTTAATTTATTAACTGTCCATTCAAAAACCTAATCTGACTTTTCTGCGAATAAACATTTTCCTTACTTTACAGGTGTTTGGACACCGTCTTGACCCCCCCCCCCCATTTTTTTTTTGTGCTAGACAGTCACGTGCTTACTCCACGTGGGACGTTAAATTTCTGTTTTCTTTTTTTCTCTCCAGTAAAAACCATCTTTTGACAACCAGTTTTTTATTCTTCCACCCTTTTCAGCAACTAATCATCGTAACTCCTGTATCATCTTTCCGATTAACAATGCGACCTTTATTCCAATATGGCGGACGGGGTCCACTCCTCGCCGCCTCACGCCAGACGTTGTCTTAACGTTGGCTAGAGCTCATTTAACTGTACCCTTATGGACAGACGCTATTAATGCCGTAATATCTACTGGCGTAACATTTGCTTGTATTTTTTCTACTACAAAATTGCAGTGATACCTTTTAGTGTAATAAATTCCACACACACACTTTTAATTTCTACTTGTACCGAGGCGTCACTAAATGTTCTGATACCTTTGGAGGCATCTCTCTCTCATCTCCATCTCTCTCTCTCGCTCCATCTCTCTCGCTCTCTCCAGCTCTCTCCTCTCTCTCTCCCTCTCTCTTCTCTCTCCATCTCTCTCTCTCTCTCTCTCTCTCCTCTCTCTCCATCTCTCTCTCTCCTCTCCATCTCTCGTCCATCCTCTCTCTCACTGCCTCTTCTCATCTCTCTCCTCCTCCTTCTCTCTTCTCTCTCTCTCTCCTCCATCTCTCTCCATCGCTCTCTCTCTCTCCATCCTCCTCCCTCTCCATCTCTCTCCATCTCCATCCTCTCTCCTCTCCATCTCTCTCCTCTCCATCCTCTCTCTCTCCATCCGCTCTCCATCTCCATCTCTCTCCTCCATCTCTCTCTCCATCTCTCTCTCTCTCTCTCTCCATCTCTCTCTCGTTTATGGATGAAGCTTGACCCGGTCCGGCCTGACAACCGTGCCTCGAGACGACTGCTGATGAAATTTCCTTTCTCCGCATTTACTACCAGCCTTACGGCGCCCATTCGGCTCCAGCGGGAAGATGGCAGTAATCAAGATGCGTCAATAAAGTCGAAAGTAAAACAAGTTGCAACGTCAAAGCTGGAAGTAATGGGGGAAAGTCGCAATAAAAAAAAAGAAATGGAAGCAAATTCAGGACGAGATGGGTGTTTTTTTTTCTAACAGTCCAAGGTTTGGAACAAAGGAAGTCGTGTGTTCTTTTTTTCTGGATGCGGGGTAAAGAACTACTGTGGAAACAAACCGATTTTCCTATACATAAAAAATATAAGGTGAGTCGTTGTTGTTTTTTTTTTGATGATAAATGCCAATCGTAGAGCGAGAAATTTAAATTCTTGATCCGGCTGTTACATAAAGGGGAGCAGGCAGTCCGTATAGGGTTAAGACACGGAAGTAACACCAAGAACCACTGCTGAGATCTATTCCTTTCATAACCATTAAATAATTCTGCAACGAAGAAGTAAGATATTTTATAGTTAAAGTGAAACTCGAGTGCAAATGGAAGCGTCTGAGTCATACAAGACTCGGTAGTTAATTCTTAATTACAGCTTAAATATTGTAAAGTTAGCATCAGCTTATTGACAGACAGAGAGAGAGAGAGGCGTTTCTGGTGTTATCTTACGTGTAAACTTTGCAGTAGCTCGCCCGCTGTAGTTCAATGCCCGAGTTGAGCCACGTGTCGGGCCAGCCGGTGCGCGTGACGTCACCGCCCTGCCGACACCGGCTGCCCCTCGTACGCATGAGCAGAGAGTCCGATTTCGACTGGGATACCACAGAAAACAACTGACAACCCGCGACATGGCTACACGAACACAGGGGCCGTGGCCCGGAAAACGACATGCAAACTTCAAGAACCTGATAGGAAATGAATCAGGTAGAACGATTTCGATCCTTTAAAGATGGTTCTAAATCGTAAATGAATATATCTAGTAACTTCTAGTTTGTACTCCGTGAAGCCAGCTGGCCCCGTTTTCGTAACAGAATTTCTACCCAGAATTCAAAGCATTTTGTTTAAGAAGGGGCCTTCCGTCCGTTCTTCCTTCCTTCCCAAAATTCTTGTTTGCTTTGACCGTTTGTGTGCCACCAGGTTTTCCGACCCCATAGCGAAGCCCTACACACACGTGATCGTTCTCATCTCCGATCTGCGCAGCGTCCGCGTCCCCCGGCTTTGATTCCTGACGACGTTTCGGGTCCGGAATCGTGCTCGTCACGTTTATTCTAATGCAATAATAGTTAGTGACTTCAGCGTTTAGGTTTCCCGAGATCCTAGTTCTCCCCTTCTTCCCCGCACACCTCAGTCCCCGGGAAGGTCGTGAAAAGCCCCGGACTGGTTCAGATTACTCCAGGGACCATCATATTACCCTAACCACGCCCTCTGGGAACCACCACCGACAACTAAGTACTGTAGTCGACGCGGGTTAGATCGGCAGAGACCGGAATTCACCGAGCGGCCGGTTTACGGACGCGAGCTGCATTGTCGTATTAACATGCATCTCCCGTCCCATAACTAACCAGACGCCGAAGTAAATCTGATTAAGGACCTGGACCCTGCCGTCGATGTAGGAAATGGTTGGGGGGGAGGGAAGGGGAGAGAAAGTCTCACAATTATGGCCGTTAGTCTCCCGCGATTTCGTAATAAAAGCGGAAGGATGACAACTCGCACCTTCCGGAGAAGAGAGAAGAAATTAACGTAAATCTCGCACGTACTCGCGATAATTGGCCGTGACAGTCGGGGCTGATGGGGTTAGAAAGGGTTTAGGATAATCGCTGATTTGATTAACACCTTTTTTCTTCCTCGGCCGGCCCAACACAGGAGGGAGAGAGATGGGGAGAGAGAGAGATGGGGAGGAGAGAGAGAGAGAATGCGGTAAGAAGCAAACAACATATGGCGGTTTTCAGGGAGCGGCGGGTGAGTCTCCCCCGCCAGGCACACGTTCTCTCTCCCTCAGCCTGTCCCCTCACGACCGCGGTTTTTATTCTATGGATGCTTCGCTAGAGTCGCTCCTTCCCTCGTCCTGGAAATACAACAAATGATCGCATAAGATCGTAAGGTACAAAAAGTAGAGTACATTAGTCAAGCTCTGAAGTCGTTCGTTAGTCCACACAGTAAATGCACAAATAATTAAACACTAATTAGCACATTTATAATAATAATAATGAGAAAACAGTTGACTGATTAATCAATCTCAAGATGACGACACCTCTCTCTGGTTTTGTTATCGCTGTTATTTTCTTTCGGAGAGAGAACATTTAAAAGAAAATTGTCGCGTCAGACGTAATTGTGATGCGCACGAAGCCATCCGTGGTATTCTCAACAGGAAAAACCCGAAGTAAATTTCGGAATTTCTTCAGATTGAAGCCTTTTCTCTAAAACGAGTTTTGTTTTATTGATACAAAGAAATAAGATGGGCAAAATCACTTTCGTGTTTCCAGAAAGCGAAACGGATTCTCTTTGCGGATGCAATGCAATGGGATGTGGATAAAATGTAGGTAGATTTTTTAACAGTATTTGAATATCCTAAACAGTTTTTATAAACAGAAAAGTTTGAATGTTCATCTCTTTTAGTGTGAAGTAATTATTAACATTATGATGCTAAGAAGGAAAAGTTATCAGGGATGTGGTATGTACAAAAAGTTAGCAGTTAGTTCGGCGATTTGCCCATCCCCTCAGAAGTGCATGAGCCGACGTTACGGGACAAAAGACTTCTGTAATCTTCATCAGGGTACAGTCATAAAAACGCCTTTTTCGTGTGCAATGATGCGAATAAGTTGCGGCAAACCTTTCTTTCCTTTTGGTGATGAAATGAGCTGAAGCTTTGAGTAAAATCTGCATCAACAGCAGGCACTCGTCCAATCAAAAATAGAAACGTGCCCACCAAAGATGTCTTTCTAAGAATCATACCTGATGACAACGGGGAGAGCTTGTCGAAACGTAGGCTTATTAGCTATTTTAGTGGTGAGGTGATTGGTTTGCTCTAATTAAGCAAAATGTTGGATTATTCAGACAGCCGCTGTCTTTACTGCTTAATATAATTGTACACTAAATATATTTCTAATCTGAATCTTTTGTCCTTTCAGACTTGCCAACTGTCTCCCTCTTTAAGGAATGCACATTATAGAAACACGAACTTATACGTACGTTTTGGACAAGAACATTATAAATCCATTATCCATATTTCAGAGATGATGCAACGCACAAGCTTCATTTTTATTGAGAAGTCTTCAATAAATAAACATCTCTGACGTCAGAGATGTGGTGGTACACTTGTGGATACCAAACGGTTAGTGGCCGCGCTAGCTCTCTTTCCAGAAAGCTAATAGAGTATCCTTACACTTTCTTTACCCTGGCTAACTGAGGTGTGATTTTCTTCCCTTGTTTAATAGTTGAGGGATTCTGCTATGTACCCAGTTAGACGTAGCAATGGCCTTACGAGTTTTTGGTTTGAGATCAAATGGCTGCATTTATCTTCCTTGTAAAGCTTGATTTTCAGAGGATTCTGAAGTCGTAAGGTCCTATTTCACTGAAATACTAGTGTCCATCTAAGTCAATAAATATGTCCTTTGTTAGGAACAAGCCCCATCTTGTACACTGTTACGAGAACAACAGAAGAAATATAATACGTTTTATATTCTTCTATCCCTTTTGACATTCCCCGAACTACTTCCTTGGCGCTAATACTCTTGAATAATATCCTTACAGCCTCACCAACAGTAAAACTGATGTCATACATTTCTGAGGTTGCATATTGTTAAGGATCGTTTAAATATATGAAGAGAGATGCGTCTCTTTAAACAGTAGAGCTAAGGCCATTTTAATTGGTCTCTCTCGTCAGAATTAACGTGGTGCTAATCACCTCTCAGCTAAATTTCATTTACCAGAGAAAGGGTTACCTCTATCGATCCTCGTATCTATTTACTTTCTTTTTTTTAAAAGTTTTAACCCAATTAACTATTTGTAGTTAATAATCTCCTAAACAAATCTGTCTCCAGTACTTCAGCCAGATCTCATCATCTAGAAGGACGTTTCAAGTGATCATTGGGTGTACACGATATCCGTTTGTATCTTACGCGCAGATTCTTCTTACCCTTGGTCTTCCGGTCATATCAAAAGTTCCGTGCGAGTTTGTCTTTTGTCCAACTTCGAGAAGTTATTTACTCGCCGATTCTATCCGTTCCTTTGTTCATCACGTATTCTTTGATACGCCATTCCTCGTCTGAGATCAGCTGACATGACGCGGACGGTCTGGCCAACAGTTTTGGGTAGCTGCACCCCTACTGGATACTAGACTCCCCTAGCTCCCAGCCAGTGGAACTGTCGTGAATAACTTTGCTTTCCCACCTTCCGAGAGACGTGAAGGTAGAAGATGAAGACGACGACAAACCCTGTACTCTCACAGCTGAACGTGGACAACGATAAACGCTGGAGTATCACTTAAAGGGAACATTTACATGCTGACTCGCCGCTCTGCCGTTAAAAGACCCCCTTGACTTTCGCTTTTTAACCCTTAAGCCGCGGTGCATAAATATATTGAGTTTCCAGAGCAGAGCGCGCGCGTCAACCCACTTTAAAAAAAAATTTTTTTTTTTTGTTTGTTTGGTATGTCTAGAATTACGATCGTCGCGGCGTAAGGGTTAAAATGTACGCTTGCTATCAAAAGTATAGCTTCTGTTAAAGGACGCGGACCGGAACAATTCTCGGGGGGGGGGTAGAAACGGCATTTCGATTTCTTTCGTTCGAAGGTAATTTTACAGGTTTCGATAGTCGTGCTCTCCGACGGAAGCCGCCATTACGAGCTCCCTGCTTACTCCACCGTCTCCCTCCATCGTGGACAGTTTGGCAGGGTGTTCAGGACCCACCGGAGATTACAGAGTTACACGAGCGGAAGACCCTCCCCCTTCACACATACACAGCACCACCAGTCTCCTGCCCGGCTGTGGAGGACGGAAGAAACGCTGGGAGCCAGGCCCTGTCATCTCGAATACTCTTCCTCGCTCGTTAGCAGCCCCGACCACAGAGAATCCGGGCTCCGGAGAAGATTCCCAGCGACACCTCGGTCGAAATAAAAGCTATCAGATCGCTCTCTCCCCCCCACCCTCGGGCCACGTTCGTCAGATAAAGGGAAGAGCAGAGAGATTAGTTTTCAGGGCTCCGCATCTTGCCTCGAAGGAGACCTGAACGGTGGTTTTCAATCAAACCACTGAGCGACTCGTGAGGTTTAATTTCGAACGCCGGCTGAGAAAGGTAGCGACAAAATGAGAAAAGCTTCGATGAAATAAAAAAAAAGAAAAATGGTGGAGGATGGGGAAACAAAATTGAATAAAATCCTCATCAACATCCCTAGTACGGTGTTTGCCGTTAATCAACCCACGGCTGTAATAGCAGCTAAGATTAGATAACTCGCGACCGCGCTTTACAAAATTCTACATAAAATTTCCATCCGTAAGCGACCATCACTTGGAAGTGATGAGAGAATCCGTGTTTTAAAGTCCGCTAGCTGCCGGTGAAGCTGGCATAACGTCGCTTCCGTCTTAGGCTTACAAATCAAACTTGTCTTGGGCATCGATTCCTTCGATTATTAATTCACTTTTAGCTAACTGGCTTTAATAATTTCAATGATACACCCATCTTTCTCTCCGAAAATCCTCTGTTCTTCCCAATTGCTATCCGCTCTTAGGTTTACATGTTGAAAAGTAAATGATTGTTTTATAGTTCTTAACAGCGTTCATTTATTTAATCAAAGTCCACCTGCTGCAGGTATTTTTAAAAAATCATATTAACATCTAGGAAAATCCCAAAATCTGGGTGAATATATACTTGACGGTAGTTTTCGTGCTGCAATGAACAATACACAATTAGCACACGAAAGTACAGTTACCCGCATTTCTTTCCCTGTTGTTATATTTGGCGGCGACAGGTGGCACCACTTTACAACAACTAGTTTTTCTCTGAAGAGAGACATACGTTTTGACTCTGCACATGCGTGTTTCGCGATGCGATCTATATTTGTTCAAAGTTTGCTGCCCTATTATAATTACTCGTGCTGTCCTCGGCCTGTTAGGCATGCGCCACAGTTACCAAGCCTCGTTCTACTGTGGCTTGACTTATTGACGTCATTGACTCATTTCAAACCACACAATACGTCACAAGCCCGTTTGCATTTAAAAGGACAATTCCCACGTTCTTATTCTCGGGACCTCTTGGGTGGCTTCATATCTGTTCACATCGTGACGGAGAAGAGATCTTATTTATCTTTTAATACGTTGCTTCTGTCATCCCAAAACCGATACCTCGGACGAATGTCGAGATCTTCAGTTGCTGGCCTTCAGGATAGTTTGGTGAGAGGTCCATTTCTCCCTTTTTTTTGTATGAAATCGTCTTTGTATTTTTTCTATCCGAATCATTACTTTAATTTGTTTAGCTCATTGTTTCCTCCTTTAGATTCCACGATGTTCACATTTTTGGTCATGTATTATATGCCGATATATTTACGTTAACTCGTTGAATCGATTACTGATAGAAGTGTTTCCTAGTTTTTGTCAAATTTACAATTGTGTTTCTGGTACATTTAGAATTAATTTCTAGAGGTCAGATCACGTTTATTTCTTACCCTTATTTTTCACGAAGCACTGGCATTGTTTGCTGAAATACCCAATAATCCCTTATATCGCATCTCTTCAGGCATGGAGTGGCTTCCATCTAAATACACTATTAAAGTCGGAGGAGCAGAGAATTTTCTCAAACTTTTACTGGATTTTAGCAAAGCGAGTTCTGCGACATCTCACAGCATTTACTCTGAAAGACTTTGAGAATAATGTCCCGATTAGTATTCTGCAAATTACTGTTTGATGCTGCCGATTTTTATATTCACTAATCATTCAAATATCTCGCGGCATATTACATTCTCGTGAACACATTTCCATTAATTCTCTCTTAATTCCTATCCTCGCCAACAATTATCTTCAAATATATATATTTTTTTTTTATCTTTCCCGTTAGCAAATCCCTTATCCACCGTTATAACGGAAACGGGATTAACGGAAACTGCTGTCTTTTCAACATTAAAGAGAAATTAAGTTAAAACTTCAGCATCTATGAGGAATATCCCGTCTAATTATAGTCCTCGTATGCTCCAAGACATCTTAATTTCTTAACTACACACGATGATGTCAGAACTCGACATCAAAAGTTACCAAAGGACGGGACAACTGGTTTCTAAATATACTACACAAGCTTTCAAGATATTTCCACATCCTCTCAAATTTTATAAATGATTCGAAATTATTTTGCAAAATAGAGTTCTTTTAAATGTTTAATAGTCCTATCTTTAATTTTGTTTTGTCTTATAAACTATATAGAATAATTATTTCTCGACATATGAACATTTATTCTTACATTGGTAGGATTAGATAGCATCCATAAACGATAAAGTATCCTACAGTAGTGATGGCAATTTTGAAACAGTCTCGAGAGCCAGATGAATGCTAATTAATTACAGGTAAACCTGTGATCTCATTTACATCACTTCAAGAAAGCGAACAGAACTATCGCTAGAACCATTTAATCCACAAACAACAAATCCGATCTGCTGTAAATAATTCAGTGAGGAGTTTTATAATCTCAGCTTTGGTAAAGTGAGAACAGCTTTCCATAAGTTGGTAAGGATAACAATCAGTAATCGTTAATAACGAAAAATAACTAGAAATATCTTTCTTTGTTTGAGTAAACCGTAAAAAACAAAAGACCCCATGGATTTCGACAAATATTTCCGGTTTTGAAACAGGACTTTAACTCCTGTTAAAGATAAAACCAGGGGGAATAACCGAGGATTAGCTCTGCTAATTTATCATCTCCTTTCATTTTCAAAAAAGAAATCGATGGTGAGCATTTTCACGAAGCAGTTAAACCTAAATCTTTAACGCGCTTATTGTTTTTTCTTTAAATCTATTTTCGTTTCTTTTAATGTAAAAACGACGGCTGGCGCCTGGTTCCAGTGGAGCGAGACGGCGGTCAAACACCGAATCGCCGTGCTGACGTCACCGAGCAGAGAGAGAGAGAGAGAGCACAAAGCTGCTGTCCTCTTATCCTCTCCTCCTCCTCACTCAATCCCTGTGTAAATCCGCAAAAGTTTGCGAAAACAGCTGATGACAGGAAATTGGTTTTTATAATCGGATTAGAATGGATTAGAAAAGCGCGCAGCTTCAGAACATCTATTCGTGATCGGCTTGCGAGCGAAAGCATTGACAAGGGCGTTAAATCTAATGAAAACCTCTTAAATGTCGCATTACCAATTACGGGGCCCGTTAGTTACACGGCGACGGCCTCGTTAAACCGGAGCCGTGTCATCCGATCGCCCTGCTACGGCCCTCAACCGGAGAGCGTCCGCGCGTGACCGCCCTATTATCTCCGGTAGATCCCCCTTTACGATTGTCGTAATCTTTTTTTTCTTTTTTTTTATTAATACTAGTAGTTGTTGCTGTTCGCTGTTTCGTCTGACCGCCAAAGATGGCGTGTCCTTATTACCGCCGCAGATCTGGCGAACTGCTGCTGATGCGGAGACGACATATCGGAAAGAAAGATGCTATTTCTCATCTTAAACATAGATAACCGGGTTGGCGACGGTTGCATACAACTATTAGTTGTATGCAACCGTAGAAGTTTCCCTCGTATTTATAATCGAGTCCGCGATTATCTCCAAACCGTACAAACCAGGTCATTTTTTAGAAATATGTGAAAATACCTACCCGCGGCTTATACACAACAGACCAACTGCATGTCTTGATTTTCGCGAACGCGTGGCATCTACGCCTCTGGCCACTACTTCTTGGAGCTGATGTAACGTGAAGGGTTAATAATCCACTAGTGCCTAGCAATGTTTACAGTAGTGAAAAGGCGGCTGCCAAGAACCTAATAACAAAAACAATACAACTAGTACGAGAATAGGTGGCATGCAACAAACAAAAGGACTTAATAGCGCCTGATTACTTTATTAGAATTTGTCGTGCATGGTGACAGAGAATATGACGAAACTTAGTTAAATAGCGTAAGAATCTGAGTAACAAATAACTTGGCTTCTGGTCACTTAATCAGTCTAAAGAAGTGTTGTATCTTTCCTTCGAATCTACAAAAACCTGATCGCTGATGCGATTGAAACAAGATGGCGCCAGCGCGAGCTCAACTGGCTGTTTTTTTTTATGTACGTACAAAGGAAGTAAGAGACCAGCGTATACAAATCCATCAATTACAGTCCAGGCAGAGCAGTTTAAACTGGATGCTGGTGTGGTATTTTACCTCTGTATGTCAGTCGTTGTAAAAGATAACTCTGTTCAGTAAGCACCCGCCATTTTAAGCCATCTAGCGACTGCAGCTATTAAAGATGGCCAGTTATCTCTAAGCCAAATTGCTAAATCATAAACCCTAGTTGCCGTTTTATACTAGATGGATTAATTTTACATCGCACTTATGTACTGGCTGGTCTATTCGCCCTTTGTGGAATCTAGATATTTAGTTCAAGACCCAAAAGATTCGTTTTAAACTTCCAAAATCAGTTATTTCCACATGGTCCTTCGTGCTGTATGTTTTATGACGTATTTGTAGTTCGTGTGCATGGAGTCATGGGAACACATCAGGTCAAGTGTCAATACAGATTCTAATAGAAACGTGGCTGTGGTGTTGAATTGCAACTAGATCAGTGTGTTACTGTTAGGTTTACTGAACATTCGAATGCCGACCAATTACACGCTAAAATACCTCTGATCTGACTGCGGGAAAATGGACACCGGTCCTGCGGGCGGAACCTGGCACGAGATCATTTACTGATCTTGAAGTGAAAATTTCTGTCGGGGTACTTTTTATTATTTAAATCATTTTTTATGTAAATGCATAAATTAATTAATTAATTAATTTGTACTTTTGATTTTACGAAAATATGGCTTCGTTTTATTTCATTATTAGCCACGTGCAAATCGACTAAAATGGCGTATCGCAGTGATGTTTGGAAGAAAACATTTTTCTTTTTAAGATAAAACAAAGGAAATGGATTTGGATGTGGGAGATTAATGACTATCGTAATGGCGGCCATCTCGAGCCGAGTGGCGGACAAACGGGGGAAAAGATGCCGACACAGACACCACGCATTACGCCTCCTATTGGCAAATATGCCAGGCAGAGGAATTGCCTTGAGTGAAAGCGACTGAATGGTGAGAGCTTCGAACATTGGCACCTCGGTCTCCTGTGCGCTATAGTGCACCAACCTGTAGCTGGTAATGAGTCGAGCAAGTCTTCGTGTTGAAATCCTCTTTCCTCCCCAGATTTATAACGAACACCATTGACAGGTTTGTGATTTTCGACTTGAGTCGCCATAAGTCTGGGTGCGCTAAACCAGTTAAACACGGTCCCAGGAGAGGAGCGACCGACGTAGTATCAAGATGAAGGCATCCATTATTAATGCTTAATGCCGTGCGCCGAGTGTCGGCCGGTTTGCCTGGCTGCCGATACGTTCACGAATAAATATTTAACGAAGCGTATATAATTAGTTTTCTTACTTCTTAATTAACAAGATTAAAATGTGGAAATAGTTTGATTTATTTATGAGGTTCTGAGTCTAAATGCTCGTTTGCCGGCCCTTTCTTCCAGTCAGGACAGCAATCGGCGGAGAAATGAGCAGCTTGCCGCAAACTCGCTGGAGCAGACGACACGCTAGAGATCGCGATTTCGAAACAGTTTTGTGATGCGTTCATTTATAACAGTGGTTTGGTATGTCGGCGTATTAGAATAGATTTAGGGTAGCCGGGCCCCTTTTTCATTCTTGCCCTCTTTTCTCTGTTAATGTCGTGAAGCTGAGAGACTGATCTCACCTGTGGTAAATGCGAGGAGCTATAGAGAGATAGCTTCCGTGTTAACCGAGTAAATGTTGACAAATGAGTAAGTAAAGGTATCGAGCAAATGAGTCTTTTACGTTATAAAAACAACGCTAAATTAAAGGCATCTTTCCGTTTATTGTCTTTTGTTAAATGCATTTCCTTTTCGAGAAAGAAGTAAGCTTGTTATTTTCGACGATATTTAAAAAGCAGTATTTACAAACTACAAGGTCGCCATATTGAATGAAGCATTATGGGAAATATGTCGCTCTTTGGAAACAGGATACTACCAACATATTTGTTATATATATATGTACACGTTACAAACTACAAGGTCGCCATATTGAATGAAGAATTATGGGAAATATGTCGCTCTGTGGAGACAGGATACTACTAACATATTTGTTATATATATATATATATATATATATATATATATATATTATATATATATCTCTATGCACACGTTACAAACTACCAGGGTCGCCCTATGAATAAAGCATTATGGGAAATATGTCGTCTGTGGAGACAGGATACTACCAAATATTGTTATATATATAATGCCACATCTACAGGAAAAACGGTCTAACTTATGTTTTACTTCGAAGATAATTAAATTGTTTTACAGATATTGGCAACAAATGCATAAAAAAATTTTTAAATATGTTTGTTTTCTACTCATAATCTTCACCGAAAACGCGGAATTCTTCCTATTCCGAGAAAACCGTCTCGCGGACTTCCAACAATAAAATAATTCTATGTCTACAATTTCGATATAAAGGGTCAACACCCAGAAAAACACAGTAAAGTGAAACTAATCTAGAAAAGGCAGAAGCTGCAGGTGGACTCTCTGTTCTCGGTGTCAGAAGGGATTATTGTTACTGCTTTTATGATATTGAATCAAGTCCCGCCAAGAAATCATTTCTACTAAATCCAGGTTTATTAAGATTATTTCATCGATAAATCTGAAAATATAGAACTAGAAATTTTATTAACTTTCAATTTATCTATTTTGTGTATTTCTTTTATATTTATTGTTGTCTGTTTACTTTCAAAAAAAACTTTTTCCTTCTAAATTACGGTCCTGCAAAGTAAGCTTGTTTTAGTTTGTACTGTGAACGTTTTACCCAATCCCATAATTCCTTGTAACAAACAAAGGCCAGTACTAAGACATCCTTTAATGTCTTCAAGAGTAGATGACCCATCGATATCGTTTTTTATGGGTCCTGAGTGAAACGAATAAAAGCTTAATTTATTTTCACTAGTCGTCCTTGAGAAAAAAATAGCAGATTATAAAGATGTCGGTCTTGTTTCTTAATTTGTTCTTAACCAAAAAATTATCTTTAACCAAATAGTTATCCCTTATTTCCTTCTGATCTGCGTTATAGAAGTTCGATGAGGGGAAGCCGGCGCTAGGGTAACGCTTCTCAACAAATCAATGTTATTCTGGAACTCTACAGGGAGATGATGGCGGTTCATCAGACCTTACAGGATAAGGGCCCAATCACACTTAGTTGTCATGGCGGAATATTGCATACAACTTCATCAAAATTCAAAACATTTCCTTCTGTAAACCAAATACAAATTATCTTATCGTTAACATACCACGAATCTGCATCTTTTAGGAAGGTCCTTAGGAGATAATACAAAGAGCATCTTTGAAACATTTTTTGCATAGTTTTCTATTTCGTTTTCTTCTTCAATACTGAACACCCGCCTAACGTGACAGGTGCCCTGATCACTCGTGACGGATCTAACATTACGTCACTTCATGTACAGCTCCCATCTTAATATCATGAAGTCTTTCTTTTTTGTTGTTGTTTTCCTTATGTACGTAGAATTCTTTCTTTTCAGCATCAGTGACACACCTGCTATTCACGGGAAGATCTTCCACTGCGTCGTAGGCAGACAGGTAGGACTCGAAAGATACCGTTGAGACTTAATATGGCGTGTTTAGAGAACAGGATGAAAACTTTTATTGGAGAGTTCGACAAGGAGAGTAAACAAATTACAAAATAATATCTAAATTAAATATCTGTTTGTGCATTAGAGAAGGTAAATGATTGAATACAATGTTAAAGTCGTAAACTTTGTACCGGAAGTAATTTTATTTCCCTTATTGTTTTAGTTTGACCGTGTTAGCTTCACTATGAGAACACTATCAGTATTAATTCTATCACCACGAACAAATACCTATGTAGTAGTTTACTGGCCAGAGTTCTTAGTCACACGTGGATAACCCGCAAAGATGGCGGGTCCCGAGACAGTGCAGTAAGGCGCTCGGCCTGAACACCTAGCCTCGACACAGCCAGAAACACCGAAAATCGAAGCATTTGAGCCACGCGGGTGAAAAGTAAAACAAATTTTCTCAACGGATAAATAGTCATTTTTACTGTGTAATGATAGAACCACTTCCACTGTGAGGAGCATCGATGGGCTTCCTTCTGGTTAATTCCCACAAGAAATGTACCGGATAAGGTCTTTCCACAGGCGATAAACGCGGCCAAGACCTTACACTCATTTACGACACACTGTCCCTGTTACATCCCACCCCTGTTACGTTCGCCCCAATGTCCCCTACCGAAACATTGACGCATTTTAATAATCTCACTTAACTTACGACAGAACTAAACACGTTTTTTATAGCCACTCACCTTTATCATTAATTTAAAAGAATTTCTATTAAGTTTTAAATGCTAATGCTTCGTTCTCATGGCATAGGCTACTTAATGTTTGTAGAGCAGTGGAATTTTTGTAATGTTTAACATCTGCTTCTCGGCCTTCTCTGTTAAGAACGTGTATGCGACACCAACAGGAAATTGGATGCCAAAAGCATTGTTGAGAAATTTCAAAGAAGAATTCTTCCAGTGGTAAGTGATTTTGATTGTTTTGTCTGGTTTTCGCGTTTCTTTGTGAATTTTTGGAATTTTCGCGTTTTCTTGTGAATTTTTGGAATTTTCGCGTTTTCTTGTGAATTTTTGGAATTTTCGCGTTTTCTTGTGAATTTTTGGAATTTTCGCGTTTTCTTTGTGAATTTTTGGAATTTTCGCGTTTTCTTGTGAATTTTTGGAATTTTCGCGTTTCTCTTTCAGTTTTAGTTTAAATTGTTGTTCCTTCTACTATTTTTTTAGCCTAGTTCTTCGAATTTCTTGCTTAGTTTTTTCTAATCCCTTTTTGTTACGTAGTGTAGTTGAGCTTAGTTATTATGGAGCCTCAGCCATCAACGTCAGCGCGAACTCAGCAGCCCACTTGTGCTGAAATAAACCTCTTTTCTTGCGTAGTGTTTTCTAATTATAGATAGTACTTTACTGCTCACTATGGAAGACACATCGGCGTTGTGCTGATACAACTCTGTGTCATATTATACTGCATTTGCTTCATTGAGATATTCATATCAAGTCCAGAGAAAAAAACCATGAATTTTTACAGATTTTCTTGTAGCTGCTTAGGATGGCCTGTACTTTATCGGTTAAGGCCGCCTCCATAATGTCTTTTCCCACGTCCATGCAATTCACCCCGGTGGATGCAAATCGAACAGCTGCGCTGACTATTTATCGACTAAAAGTCCGAAAATCAGAGGGATAGCGCATGAATTAAGAGGGGCCAATCCGGTGGCGTGGATAAAGTTCCATGGACTCCCTCTGGCCGCCGATGAGGGCATACCGGCCCAACTTTTGGAGAAGTACGATAACATCCTCATCCCCTTCAAGTATGACTGTCTTCCCGGAATGCCCTTCTGGTCAGGCCAGAGGAGTGAGAAAGAAGATGGTCCTAAGAGAGCCAATACCAAGAAGGATTACATAAACGGTAGCGGGCAGAACCTCTACAATAACAGTATTGTATAGGGATCAACCAAGCCCGCCACCATACTGTACAACATGCAAAATGAGGGGACATACTATAATTAGTTGCCCCTCAATGAAGGAAACAAATGACAACAAAGGAGACAGGTACATCAGTTCCCTGTCCAGATACCAGAACACCCAGGACAACCACGTACGGCCGATACCTACAAAGCTGACACAGACGCGAGCAGAAGCAGCTGACGCTAAAAAATAAAACAAAAGAAAGAGGGGCATCAATGGTCGTCAAATCTAAGCTCCCTCCTAAAAAAGGGAGAAGAAAAAACTGGAGGAAAACAGCTTGACCCTTGAGCCTCTATCTAAATGAGACCCCCTTTAAAGAGAGCCTAACTCAAACAACAACCCCTACGCAGCCCACACTGAAGACTCAGAGGGTTGAAGGCATGGATGTGAACACCTGAATAGGTGGCGCTTCCATTTCGGACTGATCCTTTTGGCAATAACCCGGTAACGTCCAAGGACGATGAGCTAGATTTAGCGATTATGGCGAGACGCATCAGCACACACACCACAGTAATTTGCATGCAAGAACTCCACCTACAAACTAACCGAGAAGTAGATAGGTATTTCGCTAACTAGTCAGGATTGACACTAACAAGCCCAGATTCCCAAGGAAGGGGAAAAGGAGTAGCCATTTTAATTCATCATAGTTTAAACATTAAAACCGAGCACTCTTACAGTGATAATCAAGGAAGAACTGTTATAGCCAGTTACCAAAATCAGTACCAAAGAAAAGTGATGATCGTGTCGGTGTACGTTCCTACCGTCGGGAAGAAGCGCGAGGCGTTCCTTCGGAACTTCAATGATAGATTAGAGCAGGAACTTAGGTCCGACCATGCAGAAGAAATCTACATATTAGGTGATTTTAACTGCGTTCCCTCCCATGAACTCGATAGGCAGGGACCGGCATAAAGAGTAGGACGCAACTGATCGGAAAATCGCAGCTGCAAACCATGTGTTCGCAGTTCGGCTTCGTCAATGCTTTTAGGTATAAGCACCCAAGTGTTAGATCGTACACTCATTACTGTAAGAAGTATAGAGTAGCGACTAGATTAGACAGAGTGTACATTTCTTATCGCGTGTAGTGATCACCACCAGGTTAAGACCAACTTTCTAGCTCGGGAGAACACCAGGGGACCTGGGCTCTGGAAATTCAGTAATATTATTCTGCCCGCAAGGGTGGAGGCGACGGAGGCTTTTTGCCCGGGAAGGTTAGGCACCTCCGGACCCATTTTCGGACTTGAGTTATTTCCGAAAAGGCTTTATCGGCTGGGGAAGCGATCGCTCTAACGGAGTTCCGCTCTACATCGGGGGAATTTCTGCCCCCCATAACACGAGGCGCTTTGGTACGTCCACACGTGATTTCAGCCTCCACTCGGAGCTCGCTCCAGTAGAGGTTTCGACCACACCCAGCCCCTTCTCTTCAGAGATGTACGCGCAGAAATGAATTTTACACTGCACCAAACATTGCAAACGACATCCAAAGCAAAAAGGGTCGCCGATCAGGAGTAACCTCGGTCCGGAGGGAGATGTGTCGGTCGCGGCACATCCATCTGGAGATGCTGTTGTTTTACCTCCAGGAGGACCTGGGCCAGAAGGCGGACAAGGTGCCTGGCACCTCTACTCCAACAGGAGACCAACCAAAGGGAAATGACAAGGCGGCGTAGACTCAAACGCATGCCGGAGTTGTTCGTCCACCGAGGCTGCCGGAGTTAACGTCGTCCTCATCAAATTCCGAGGGCGAGGACTCTATGCACGGGACTGAGAGTGAGATGACGATCTTACCCGAGGACCGGAAAGGGAACATGAAACAAGGCATGGGTGTGGGACCTCCACCCTTTCCGGAAACAGACGCCTCTGCTCCGGTTGGAGAATTTAACGCAGCGGACGGGTAGTCGCTCCGGTCGACGCGGGGAAGGCGGTGATGTCGGCCGGTTTGACAGAACGAGTCGTGGCTATTTTATACAAACCCAACAGAGCGGTGGAGATTGTCTGTAAATCAGATTGTGACGCCGATTTCGTTATCAGAGAGTCTCTGGCAGTGGGAGGCTTGGGATATGAGCTCCGGAGAGCTAACCCCATAGCTTGTGTTAAGGTCCGGAGTTTACCTTTATCCGCCCCCGAGAATGCTTCGGCGTTTCTTTTGAGGGATTATGGCAGGGTTAGGGTTAACTTTAAGTATGGCACCCTCCAGAGTATACCTTTTCTCTCTGGGCAACGTAGGAGAATTTCGGAAACTGCCAATGGTCGAACGTACAAGGTTACAATCTTGTACAGAGAACAGTCCGATGAAGCAACTTATTTTTTCTCAGCCTGCAGAATGCGGGGGCATACCCTCGAGAGTTGCAGAAAAATAGAAAAATAGCCGAGAAGGTGTCGGGTCCAGTGGAGGAGACTATCAAGGAGACTCCAGTTATCAAACTTGGCAAAAGCCCTTTGAACGCTCTGTCGAAAAGCCCGGCTAAGAAAAAGATAGTCGACAGCGAAGCTGCAGAAGCCGTGAGCGGAACAGGGAAGTTGCCCTACACGGTAGTCGAGCATCGTCGACGGGGCCGGAAAAGACTTCCGCCTAGGGTCCCCCCAAAAAAGGGGCAAAAGGGTGTTAGTCGGTGCTCTATATGCCTGTACCAATGCCCAGGGTGAAACGGAAGGCTAGATCGGAAGTTGCCTCCTGTGAGGAGGTCGAGACGCAGGACGCTGTGCCTCGAGAGACTCGCAGAAATATTCAGGTAGACAAGTCGCCTGGCCGACAATGAATATACCTTGCCCATCGTCATTGATGAAAAGGAAGAGGATACCTGGACTGGGAATCCCCATCTTTGGATTTTTTTCGGATAGGCCCTAGGTAACCTCCACGGACGAACGACTTTTGTTTAGCAATTATGGATAGAATAAATGACCTAAGATCAAATCCTCTTCCTTGAAAGGAAATTGGGAACGACCGAAAAGCTGTCTCTCAGATGGCACCCCCTCTGACATACAATGGAAGAGTAATACACAGAGAGAACTTTTTGAATACCTGGCTTAAAAACCAGGCATTGGATCGCTTGTGCAGCCAGCGATTAATTATGCATGTTTAGGTGTGCTTTGAATATTTAACCGATTTAGGCCAATGTCCTTGGTCAAAAACCTCCTTCAGCACAGCTGAAAGTCCCCAGGCTGGAAAGGTTAGGTGCCTCTCCCACTCACGGAGCTCCGCTCCCAGCAGAGGTTTCGATTTCCCCGCCCACTTCGGAGATGCAATCACACACATACACGAACTTTACACTGCACCGCGCACTGCAACAACACCAAACTTTTTTTATTATTAATTTTTTTAAGTTAATGCCTCCGAACGTGTAAGGGTGACGTCGCAGCTCTCCTGTTAAAAAGACTACAAAGGACATCACAGCTGTGCAAAATACTCTATGGCGCCTATTTTCACGTCATAGTTGTGCAAAATTATTTTCTGATCTTCAGAAAAGATGGCAATCACAAGATGACGGTTTTCGAAACACTGATTTTATTCAGCATTTTTTTTTTAATATTTGTGATTAGTTTGTTTAACAATAAGATATAATTATGGCTAATAAATTAAAACTGTATGGTTTTAACCTTTCTATAAGCGTATTTGTGCCATCTGATCGCATGTAGGAGTGGAACGTTTCTACAATGTTGTGCTGTATTGCTTCACGTGTTTGAAGGACTTACTCCTGTTTAGCTGAAGAAGAGAGGAATAATCCTCTCATTTATATTAAATGACCGTTTTTAACGTTTAGCCTTTACTTGTAGTTAGTCGAAACCGGTCTGTGGCTAGGAGTTGTCTGCTAGATTCCAGGAAAACGTTGCACCATATTTTTCATTACTTTTTAGATGCAGGTCAAGAATTACAAAGAGGCAAAATCAATGGATATGGAGAGAGGAAAGTGAAAGGAGGACGAGTCGCTGTGCCAATGAATAATTGACAGAGTCTGGCGATCAGCCGCAGATACGGTCACAATCGGAACTTAAACGAAAATTCTTTGGCGGTAGGGATGGTAAACGGGGTCCGGGGTGGGGGGGGGAGAAGAGAGAGAGCTCGTTCCTACCCTCACTGCATCCTTTGGAGTACGGCCGTAGGCACCAACGGCGCTGACTGGGGAACATCTTGCGATGTGACACCGGTATCGTCACAGCCGGCCAGTTCCGTGTTAGTGAGTCTTTCTGTTTGTTTGTTTCTCGCTTCTTGTAGCTTCAGTTGTCGCATTTTGTTTCCTCGTCCGCACCACGAGAATTAGACGGTGGAGCCCCGGGAAAAGCGATAACCACCTATTTATTCCAGAAGATCCCTTCACACCCATTATTTCCAACCCATACAAGAAACTATGGCGGACATATTTGGAGGCGCTATATACGGATATCTTTAAAGCGACCGTGTCTGAGGATAGCGAAACCGGCGTCGGGTAAGATGGTTCAGAAATGGACCTTGTTTAAAGCTGTCCTGTCTCTGGCTCCCGCCTCAGAGGCTCGGGAAACTTCTTCTTTACAGCAGCATTGTTTTTGTTTTCTCCTTTTTTTCCTCTCTCTCTCTCTATTAAGTGACTGAGTAATAATAATTACATTATGAGGAGTTAATTTCGGTGTACGGCGAGCGAGGTCTACAGTGACTTATTTCTTCTGCCTTATGCTATTGTGCGCTTTAATTTCTCTACAAGGTTCTGATATAATTAAACCTCATAGAACGACAGTGATGAATGGCGAACACCGGGTCCCAAGGGAGATAATACTAATGCCAAAACTTTTGGAAAAACTCCGTTTCTCCAACCGTACAACCACTTAAATTATATCAAGAACAGCCCTGGAGGTAATTTAGATTAGGTGTAAAGCAAAGGTGTCACCGCCTGGCACTTACCGGCCGTCTAAAGAGCTTAGCTGGACTAGGCGCTGGCTCGCTCTCTGCCGGCGGAGAGCTGCACATATCTGTTGATGGAGGGCGCTGGTGACGAACGAAGCCAGCCTGCGGTGGGGGACTAGTATGGCGGATTAGAGAAGCGACAGGAGAGAGGAAAAAACAAATAAAATAGAACGCGAGGCGTCTTTTGTGTTTGATGTCGGTTGTGGAGGGAAACGTGCCGGAGATTAGACGTATCTTAGTGGGAAAGAGATTGAGAAGGCCGCGTCTCGGGAATTTCGAGAAAAGAGAAACAAACAAAAAAAAAAAAAAAAAATCTGGAAGGCATCATTTATATCTTTAATATATTTTCCCCTTTATCCGATCAGATCTGTGTGATCTTCTCGCTCCAAAGCCGTTTCTAATTCCCGCCCACCGCGCGCACTTTTATACGTTTGTCCGTGAGACGGGTTCGTTAACGAGGCTCGCGGACTGGCGCCGTCTATGAGAGGACAGTCGAATTAACAAAACGACGTCTCTCCGGAAGTCGTGTCGCTCGCCTTCTCCTCTTTCTCTCTCGTCCGTGTATTCAATGCCACGAGTAATTATAAACAAATACAATAATTAGCCCCTCTAAGATGTAGATATATTAGACTTAAGGATATAAACAGATGGATGAACCGAAAAGTCCTAGGTATCAAGATGTCTTGAAGATGTGGATTAGCTGGGAAGAATGTCTAAAGGTTCTTAAGAACAAAGATATCTTTTGAATAAAAGATGGCTGCATAAAAATAGTGAACATTAATTATAATAAACGTTAAAATTTCTGTAAATAATTTAAAATAAATATTTAAATTATCCAAATAAGTAAAAACCAAATCATAAATTTAAATTGTACATTTTTATAAAACGCTTAAATCAATTTACAGATAAAATATTTTAGAAATTGCAAATAAATGAATGCTTAATTAGCCATATATTTATTCGATAATTAATTAATTCGCTTAATGATAAGATTTATATAAATGACATTTATCAAATAAATAAAACTAATATCAAATTTTGTGAAACAGTTTAACAAAGATATTAGAAAATTTATGATAAATAAAATTTTTTTAAAAATTAATTCGATTATAAATTGAAAAACTTTGTGAATAGATTTAGAAAACCTAAAATCAAATAAATAAACATTGAAAATTACTATTTTCGATCATCTAAATGACCAGAAAATTAGAATAAATTATTTAGGTAAATGTGACAAATCGATTTAAATGGTAAATTTAGCTGATAAAGGAATAATCTACACCTGACTACAATGGATTAAGTAAATCCGGATAAAAATTAATTTAAATAGGAAAAAAACTGCGGTGTACACAGTCTATCGATGACAGGTGACCATTACTGCGAAGCGCTTCACATGGGTTGAAAGGGTGGAAATTTTATCTTTCTCTCTTGTGGATAATGAATTTTACCAATGAAACGGACGGAAGACTCCATGTTTGATTGTTTGTGTAATGCCATCCTTTATACGCTGAAGAGATGCTCTCCCAAAGGCCTGCTCATTAGCGAAAAGAATATTTTTAACAAAAGACGCCGCGATACCTCGTCCCACGTTTACTGTAGATGTTCTCCAACAAGACAAACGGAGATTTAAGATCGGTATTCTCCCGAAAGGCGGCGCTGCTTGCCACACCTGGCGGCCAGTTTCTTCCGCGGATATGGGAGATAACTTAAAGCGGAACTCGACACGAAGTGGTAAAGATTCTTTGTGCTGCACAAGGGTACCGCTTTTCTACAACTAATTAAGCTTCTAAATATTTGTGGAATTTATGCAAATCAGTTACAGGTAATCTGGGGAAAGATCCCGCCAACTTTTTGCCGTGAATAAAGCAAGTGTCACTTAATTCTAAATATTCACATTGTTTTCCTTACTTAAGCTTCAACAGATATTTTAACGGCAATGATATTCCTACTGAGACAGAAATCTGCGGACTTTCTTCAGCTGTTATATAAACTCGAGGAGTATATTAACTTTTATTCAAATAAAAGAAAGCTGTTTTCATATCAAAACAAGATATGGAATTTTCCATTAACTGAATGAGCTCACGTTTTGGAGATCTTTTTCTGTCGCCATCCACATGAGCAAAGAAGAAAAGGACTGTCTGGAACAGCGATTGCTTAATTATTACGTTAGAAGTTCCTGATTTTGAATTTAAAGTGTGGTCTGAGCCGATTTTGAGCTCGTGACCTTTTGGTTGTCATGCTTAACGAAAGTCCAGTGACCGATGGACCATAGCCTTAGTCTAAAGCCACATCAAGGTCTTATCAACCAAAAGATCGCGGGTTTAAGCCCAGCCTTGTCTATTGCAAGTTAACAATTTTGTATTCCAAATTTTCCCTGGGAAGCTGCTTCGTGTATTCGAAGTTTCCATGTTGTCAAGCAAAAGTAATAACTCTCAGGATCCAAAGATCTCCGTTACATAAATCAGCACTCACGCGCATATCGGATTATTGGATTATCCGCTGTTACGTGTATTTAGCCGATTGTTTATTACTTCACAGAATCTTGCAGCTCCGATTATTTCTCATTTTAATTACCAGCTGCTGTTAGAACAGACGATTATTTTAAAATTATTTAAATTTGTTAATTTATTAAAAATTCGTATATTTATTTAGTCATCATATTTATTCAATTTCATTTATACATTTTATTTTGAAGTTATTAATTTATTATTTGAAATAAAATAAGTTAAATTTAAATCTCCTTGTATCATTAATTTATTTAGATATATTTATCATTAAATCATAATTTATTACTTATATTTATTAATTTCATGAATTATTTTATTTATTTGTTAATTTATTTCATTATAAAGTTTGCTTAAATCATTAAATGCATGATATAAATTATTATTGGCTGTTTATTTAATTAGTTTATAAGGTTATAATTTATTTATTTATTTAATTATTGTTTACTTACCAAATTAAATATTTTTTAACTTTTATTTGTTTTAATTACGATTACCCGAATGTGGGAAGTGACTGGAGAAATGGCTGCCATAGAGTAAGCTGAGCTTTGCTCTAATCGGTGCTTAGTCTATCGCTGAAGGTTGCGCATATCTGCAGATTCGATCTACCAGAACCATTATTCCTGGAAATGCCGTGCCGACCGAATGCTATTGAATAAGCTTCTCGCCACACACACACACACACTGCTCCCAGTTTTCATCTGCCCATAACTGAGGAGTCTGACCGATTAAAACGCCAAAAGATACTTTTAACAAACGGATTAGCCCGAATACAATAAGTAATTGATTGGTACTCGAAGCAAAAAAATCTTGTTTTTACCGCTGCAGATCTTAAATTTCTTCCTGTTTCGATGCCAAAAAAAAGAAAAATATTCCCAGATAGATTTACTTATGTAAATAACCGGTAGAGCTTCCTGTCTTTGGCGTGTAGAATTCGACTGATTTAATCCGACTTCCTCTTTGTTTTGTTGGTTTAGCCTTTTTTTGCTTTCTTCAAAGAACTGATAAAGAAGTAACGGTTCTTTTTGTTTTTTTGCACATGTTCCTCAATTAAAATGTTAGGAATGACAAAAAAAGAATAGCGTGGTGGAGATTTTGTCAAGTAAACTTGTAAATTAGTTTTTTTTGTTGTTGTTGTTGAAGTAATTAAAACGGATATATTCTACATAGAGCAGAAAGTTTTTAAAATCTGTTAAAAGATGGCGGCCGGGTGTCGTCAGCTTTAAAAACAACAAAAAACTGCCTCTCTCTCGTTCTTCTTTCCGAAAGTTTAGGGATTTTTTGATTTCAGTAGGAAACCTGCGTTATGTCCGCCGCCATCTTCCTTTTTTTTTAAAAGATTCTTCGACTGATATTTGATATTAATATTCTGTAGAGTTTGATATCTCTATAAAGTTATAAATAAATTATAATAAATATCTCACAGGTAAATACCAAAGATGAGAGGATTAAAGGTCGTAACATCCGATTTTTTTTTGCTTTTTTTCTTGTTTTCGTGGACATCACCGGTAACTTTTATACGTAATTGCCATTCGCTGTCGTGTCACGTGACTTGCTGCTCTGAATTTACCTCACTTCCGGTCCTTAATTGAACCGCGTCGCTACGTCTTTAAGCCACTGTTGTTCTTACCGTTATTATTCAGACACACTTTGTCTCCATATTAAATTATTGTTATCGTAAAATAGAATTCAACTGCAATATTCCCCAAATATCACTATGCTGCTAAGGTATTTGGAAATTAAAATATTGCTAGGGCGTCGTCAGAAATTTAAAACTAAAATGTTTCTCTTGATGTCTTTAATTGCATTTTTCCAAATAAAAAACAGCAAGCAGATTTTATCGCATCTTTTCTTAACCTTTTGTTTTAGAATTTGTTTTGTCTGATACTTTTGAGAGTGAAGGCTTTTAATCCCAAACGATAGGTCAAGACAGATTCCACCGTCGCCTGTAAAGAGTTCAACGTCAGTTTTCTTGGTGAACAACCTTAATTATCATTTTAATTTCCTTTAGTTGCCTTTGAAAGCCGAAAATTTCTGACTGATTTCCTAGCGTTAAGTCCACTGTAGTACATTCACTGTTTTTAAAGGCCATCTAAAAGAAGCAATCTCCCTCATCCCTCTAATTAAAATCGTCAGAGGTCAATACTTATGAAGACTCAGCATCAGATAAACACAATAGTCCATGTGTTTTAACAAGAAATCTAACTTTTCTTCTCTATCACGAACTGATGCCTCGTTGTAACGGTAGGACCCGCGGTTAATAACCCGGAAGAAGTTGATCATTGTCCAGCCACTTCCGTGCTCGGCCGGAAACAGAGCGTAAGTAATTGACGTCACGTCGTAGATCCGTTTTAGAAAATACCACAGAGCCATCTTCTGGCAATAAAATACATGCGACCAGTGCAAACGTGAAAATTTATCTTAATTATTAAAGATTAATTTTTAAAAGTTCTACAATTTATTATTATTTATATCTGATCAATACAGTTTATAATTTCATGATTTATATATTGTTCAATTAGACTCACCAACCGATGTTAATTCACTGTTTTTCGGTAGTTTAAAAGATAAAACACAAAAGAAAGTTTGTTTGACAAAAAAACCAAAAGACAAATTAACATTTAGAGAAAACAACGGTTATAAAGATCGCCTATGTTATACGAACAGAGGAAAGTTCTTTTTTTTTTATTCATTAAAAGGAAATTAATTGACACACATCCCCCCTAAGGACGTGACACAGGACCTAGATGCATCTACTTTTAAGTGAACTTTTGCTTATTTATACATCCAAAAATATTAAATAATTTTCTTTTATTTTTTAAGAAAATCCAATCACTAATGTTCACTACTCTTTGCTGGTTCTTCTCGATGGTGTTTAACATTGTAGTTCAGTCTTTCACCGGATATGGTTTATCCGAAGAAATATTATGCGACTGCAACAAGAATTACAAGCATCTGTCGACCGACCCACAATGCACTACTGTTCCTGTTAGATGAACTTCCGCCTTTGCGGCGTATAGTAGGCTTCTCCGCCTACCAAATGGTTGGAAGACTCAGAGTTCATGAAAATTCTGAAGTCATCCATGTCGAAGAAAAATTTTAAAAAGTGACAAGTTAATACCAAATTAGCTCGCAGACGAAAATGTCTATTCATATATACGCCAGATTGCAAGTCTTCTAAGTTATAGGAACATCATCTAGCGTCGCAACGTAATTCTCCATGATTGTCTCTGACTACCGAAGAATGCAAATAGTTTTGAAAGGGAGCTTAGTGGCTGACTGATCAAGATGGCGGCCACGCAGTGTATTGTAGGAGAATCGATGTCTTTGGTATTAGGCCTCAAACACAAAAATCATTTTTAAAAATATAAAAAAACAACAAACAAATAGATAGATCATTAGAATTTATTAAACCATAAAAGAATATTTCAAATATAAATTGGAATTTTCTTTGTAGAATAATCCCTTTCTTTTGGAGGTCGTACTGTCACCGATAAATCTGCTTGATCCGTGTTCACACAAACTGAATAAGTTATGTGGTCTCAGTTTTAATCAGTCACAGTAGAGAGAAACACACATAAATAAATATCGAAGTCGTTCTGAAGGGATAGAATGTATCGATGAACGATATCAATTTTATTTCGAATGGCTTCAGGTACGCAACATCATAATAATCTCTTTAAAATTCTGATATTTAGACACAGAAATCTACAATAATTTATTATAAAAAAACCACTTTGGATAAATGTGGATCGACTTACAGAACATTCTTCACAATAATTGCAAAGATAAATCCGGTTAACTTCAGATACAAGAAATCTACACACACACACACACACACACACACACACACACATTGTGGAAGTAAATTCCTTGCTCGCCGTGTCATTGATTTTACACAAATCACCACCGGTTTACTCCGAACTATCCCGAGTGTATCTCACACCAGCTATCACCACCGTTTCACTGAAGCGCCGACTGAGCTGTTAAACTTATATTTGTTTGCAAGAAAATAAAGCGATGTACGTCTCAACCGGAAAAGATAAGATTTTGAATGGATGATCCATAATTTCTTTTACCAGAATAGTCCAATGTTTGTATAATTGTTCCCTTTGAAGTCCTTTTCTATTATCTAAAGTATTTGTAATGCTTGTTTTGATCAGAGGTGTATTTGGAGAAATTAAATACTTTCTAGTGACATTTAGCTCTGCTGTAACTTTTGTGGTTTTGAGCCGTGTGCTCCGTCGCCTAATTTCTTACTATATCCATCTTCTGCAGTATATGTTAGCTTCTGTGCTACCACCCGTTTCTTACGTTTGTTCCGCTCAATGAAGATCTCTATTGGCTACTGCAAAGATTTTGTCAATTTGTTTTTCAGCGTCTCTAAGCTCGTTCACGGATATTTGCTCTCTTTTGGACAGCGATCTGTCTTGGCTGTGAGTTTTATGGAAACTAGCTCTGCTTCTATATACTCTCATAAAACACGTGGTGCTACCCGAATGGTCCATTTTTCACCAGTTTGTTCTAAAGTGTCAAATATGTTTTAAGAAAGAGACGGTGAAAAGAGACACACAGATGATCGTTGATGTAGATGTAAAAGAGAGATATTTCAGAACTAGCCGACTCTTAACCGTCTATCCACACAACTAAAAGGGGGACATCAATTATCAAAATAAATATAAAGCAACGCTCGGCCTATTAGAAGGGTAAGTGCTTTTCTTTGAGTTATCAAAAGTCAGCATAGTTTAAGTATTCCAACGGACCAATGAAAGTAAAGGAATAATTAATCTAATAATTAATCAAAAACTGGTACCAAAGTTTCCAAGGCTATGGTGACCAGTGAATGAAAAGAAATATTGAAAAGAAAGTGCGATTACAAGCAAGAGAGGCTGTGGGAGAAGCATCTTTAACAAAAGTATCCCTGAAAAGCAGACAGAAACCTGAGAATGAACTGAACGCTTCGCGGTGTGGGAAAACGTATTATTTATAGATGCGTCAGGGGTGCAACAAGAGAAAGGTCGTCATATGGATGGGTTTCAATTAAAGTTTGGAGGTCATATCTAAGGGTAGAGTGAGAAAATTAGTCCAAATTGGTAGCGGAATGAACACTAAGCTGCGCAAGCGAATTCTTATTAATTACGCTATGGATTTCCTGAATGTATTCTAATTAATCCATGTTTTGCATTCCATATCCAAGCTAACTTATTATTGCTTATTGAGAGTCCAAGAAAACTTTATAAAGCTACCTTGATGCCAAAAAATCCCTAATATGAATATTATCGAACATACGGGGAACAATATAAATTCCTAAAAGGTTAAAAAAAAATATAAAGCTCTAAAGAATTCCTTGGCAACATTCGGAGCTCAACTCCTCAAGGCATTATCCAAACTCAGACGTGTCCGGATGTCCAGAAGTTGCCATGTGGCGCCGGGCACGCCAAAATTCCTGAAAACTTAAATATTTCACACTGATCCATCGATCTTCTTCAGACTCGATGTCTCTGGAATGGTGACATCAACTAGAGGCTATTAAAGGCAGTTCTCGATGTGCGAATACTTGTGAAGAATGATTTATCGAAGGTTGGCTACTGACTGGTCTCTAGTCCATCGCGACGGACCGAGCATCCGAGACCTGTTTACCAATCCACCTGAAAGTGGCTGCCTCCGCTATACAAGAGTCAATACTTTGCGCGTTCAGCATCGTACGGAGCATGAATATCTTCCGCAACAACTACGCAATGCACAGATGTTTCTAGGTGGTCGCACCCAGTACTGGCTATTGAGAGTCTTCCCCTAAGACACCATTCTCTGTTTGCCATGTAATTCGTTAGCTAAGCAGGTTGGTTGTTTTCTGACTGCTCTCTGTCTCTTGTCACGTCTAAATAAATAGGGCAACGTTTACAGAAAAAACAGAGAAACAGTAACCCAAGTATATAGACTGCTACCAGCCCCCATACATATGTGGGTTGTTTTTTTTTAAATTTATTTTATCATGGAACTGGTTTGAGTGTGAGAGATAGGAAATTCTGGTGGGACTCGTTTGTTATTGTGGCGCCTGGACACTGGGAGACCTGATCTGGTCATCGTGGGGTCAGTGATCTTTTATAAATGTTGACCAGGTACACTGACCTCGGTCCGGCTTCGGCCATTGTCATGCAAATGATATTCTATAAAAGAAGACCTAGCAGACCCCTTTCTCGGCAGAACCCTTTCTCGGCAGATGACCCAGCAGACCCCTTTCTCGGCAGAAGACCCAGCAGACCCCTTTCTCGGCAGAAGACCCAGCAGACCCCTTTCTCGGCAGATGACCCAGCAGAACCCTTTCTGGGCAGAAGACCTAGCAGACCCCTTTCTCGGCAGAAGACCCAGCAGACCCCTTTCTCGGCAGATGACCCAGCAGAACCCTTTCTCGGCAGAAGACCTAGCAGACCCCTTTCTCGGCAGAAGACCCAGCAGACCCCTTTCTCGGCAGAAGACCTAGCAGACCCCTTTCTCGGCAGAAGACCTAGCAGAACCCTTTCTCGGCAGAAGACCTAGCAGACCCGTTTCTCGGCAGAAGACCCAGCAGACCCCTTTCTCGGCAGAAGAACTGTTAACCCACAAGTGAGTATCAAGCAGTACTTGAAATGGACATTCGAAATAAGACAGAAGACAACAGATTTCTCAACCAACCAAGCAACCAGAGCAGCTTTGACTGTCGGCAACTTCAGATAAGTTTTTGGATTGGCTACCTTATTTATTGTATCGCAGTGTTGGATTGAGTTTAGTTACCTGTGAGTTACACATATCTGGATCTAGCTGTATTAACTGTCCGTGATAGGATTGTAATAATATCGCTGCTGGGTATATAATATATTTTCTTGAGTTAAGTCATTATTGTTTGTTGGTTTCACTCTCACTGTCGCGTAACGTAGTTCCTTTAAGGGGTACGCATCGTAACAGAATTGTGGGGCTCGTCCGGGATATGATATATTTTTTTTTTGACTGTTTGGCAGAGATCAACTCTTATATTTTTCCTGTTGTGTTGCTATTGTGAAACCAGCAAGCAGAAAATATGGCTTTCAAATTGTCAGGGTTTTTAGTGGAGTTTGGAAAGAATCCACCTGTTGATGCGATCAAAGGTTTGAGAAAGAATGAATTGTTGGAGTTTGGCCATCATTATGAGCTGGATGTCAAAACGGCTCTGCGAAAGGCAGAGGTTACACAAGTTATTGTGGAATCTTTGGTGGAAGAAGATATTTTAGCAAAAGATGCCTTAAAGGCACCGGAAGCGTCTAGTGACGTGATTTCTCTGAAAAGATTAGAACTTGAATATCGGTTTGGGTTAAGACAACATGAAGCTGAAGAAAGGAGAGAGATTCGTGAACACGAGCTGGAAAAGGAAGGTCACAAGCTTCAAATGCAGACTTTGATGTTGCCAAGTTTGTTAGGCTGGTACCACTATTTCGTGGGGACGAGGTGGACAAATACCTTCTCCATTTTGAGAAGGTGGCTGCAAACCTGAATTGGCCGGAGTCATGTTGGACCGTGTTACTACAAAGTAAGCTGGTGGTGGGTCGTGCCCAGGAGGTTGATTCTGCCTTATCAGTGGAGGATAGTGCAGACTGTGGCTATTTCGAAAGCCTATGAGCTGGTTCCTGAGGCCTACGGACAGAAGTTCAGAAACCTTAAAAACACAAGAGGGTCGTATGTGGAGTTTGCCAGAGAAAATGAGACACTTTTTGACAGGTGGTGTGATTCGAAAGAAGTGGGGCAAACTTTCAGGAACTCTGACAACTCATCCTCATTGAAGAATTTGAAAGAGGTCTATTGACTGACCTTCGGACTCACTTGGATGACCAGAAAGTCACTACACTTCCACACGCAGCTGAGCTTGCGGACGACTGTGCTCTCACTCACAAGAACACGTTTAAACATTTTAGTTCTAGATCTCCTCTGAAAAGACATTACTTCAAGGGAAATCAAAGACGGTTGATACTAAATCCAACCCAGTAGTGCGTGCTCACTGTAAGAAGATGGGACATTTAATCAGTAACTGTTGGATCCTTCAGAAAAGGAACAAAGACCAAACAGCGAGCACTTTAGTTTACAACCTCACTCAAAGATCCCACACAGAGGTAACCCAGGTAGAGGACCAACTCAGGGAGGGACCCATTGAAGCCATATATAAGCCTTTTGTTTCAGATGCATTTGTGTCTCTGTCTGCAGAAGGGTCTCTCATGAGACTCATCAAAATGCTGAGAAACACAAACCTTGCTACTAGAAGGAATCTTGCCTCTGTCAGACAAAACATACACAGGAGTCAACATTCCGATTCGAGGGATTGAAGGTGGTAGCATCAGCATCCAACTCCATCCTATTACGAAGTCAAGCTATGAGACAGATTCGGTTGTGGTGGGCGTCAGACCTTCCTTCCTGTACATGGGGTCCATTTTTCTGATTGGGAATGATCTTGCTGGAGGAACGGTGCTGCCTGAGCCGAAAGTCATGGAGAAACCTAAGATGTGGGTAGATACAGAGAAGATTGAAGAAGACTTCCCTGATATTTTTCCTTCGTGTGCAGCGACCAGGGCTATGAGCAAGAACTTAGAAGCCGAAAAGGACATTGATTTGTCTGATACATCCTTAAGCCAAGACAACGACCTTAACTATATAGTGAAAACACCTGAACGTAGGAAAGCCAGACAGTTCTGCCATGTGACCATGATCGAACTGTACCGTAAAAGAGAGCCCGGCGCAGATCAAGGGATAGCTGCCGTTTTGGCTCCAGTGACTAATGGTGATCAAGCAGCAGTATCTCCTATTACTTTTACTGATTCTGATCTCGATATTCCTGGTTGTTCAATCAAACTGCAAAATTCTGGTGTCATTAAAAACTTGTGTGAAAAAGTATCGCACTGACAACCTGATGAACGAAGAGATTTGATTAATGAGTTCAAGGTACTGTTTTCTGACACTCCAAGTCGTACTGATGTTATTTGTCATGATGTTGATGATGTTGGGGATGCGCTACCTATATAACAGCATCCATACCGTTGTGATCCAAACAAATTGGCTCAGATGCGTAAAGAAGTTAATTATATGTTGGCAAATGATATGATTGAACATAGTAGCAGCAGTTGGAGTTCACCGTGTATTTTAGTGCCAAAACCTGACGGATCCCAGAGATTTTGTATAGATTTTCGAAAAGTCAATGCTGTCACAAAAACTGATTCATATCCTATACCTAGAGTGGGTGATCGCATTGATAGGGTGGGTAATTCGAAGTATGTCAGTAAGTTTCATTTACTCAAGGGATACTGGCAGGTGCCTTTAACAGAAAGAGCAAGGGAAATTGCTGCATTTAGTACACCGGATGGGTTGTGTCAATACAAGGTGATGCCATTTGGGATGAAAAATTCTGGTGCAACTTTTCAAAGGATGATTAACACTTATCTATGGATTGGAGAGTTGTGAAGCTTACATTGATGATTTGATTATTTACACTGATACATGGAAAGAACGCATGCAGTGCATTAGGGAACTGTTCAACAGACTAAAGGAAGCAAAGTTAACTGTAGACTTGGTGAAGAGTGATTTTGGTAAAGCTTATTTGAATTTTCTTGGCCACAAAATAGGTCAGGGTCAGGTAAAACCTATTACGGCCAAAGTTGAAGCCATTGTGGATTTTCCTGTTCCATCTAGTAAGGAGGAGTTGATGAGAGTCTTAGGTGTAGTTGGTTATTACAGAAAGTACCGTTTAAATGTGTCTGATGTTGTATCACCACTGACCAATCTTTTAAAGAAAGGATCAAAATTTGTCTGGTCTGATGAATGTCAGAAAGCTTTCGGAAAAAGTGAAATTCTTACTTATTCATTCTCCTGTACTACAAACTCCAAACTGTAGCAAACGGTTCAAAGTGGCGGTTGATGCAAGTGATATCGGGGCAGGTTCTGTATTATTGCAAGAGGGTGATGATGGCATCGATCACCATGTGTGTTACTTCTCCAAGAAGTTCAATAAAAGTCGGTGTAACTACAGTACGATAGAGAAGGAAGCATTGTCGCCGATTTTAGCTCTACAGCATTTTGACATATATTTGAGAGATGCAGTACATCCTGTGATAGTGTTAACTGGTCATGATCCACTGGCATTCATTAATAGAGTTAAAGGTAAAAATCAAAGGGTGCTGAGGTGGGGTTTGATGATGCAGGAGTACAATTTGGAAATTCAGCATGTCAGAGGTAAAGATAATGTTATTCCTGATGCATTGTCAAGAAACTTTAGAAAATGTTAGATTGATTTGTTTCCAAAGAAAAGCTCCCTTATGATCTGTTTTCTTTTTTGTAAGGGGGGGACGTGTTACCAGCCCTCGTACATATGCGATTTTTTTTAAAATTTATTTTATCATGGAACTGGTTTGAGTGTGAGAGATAGGAAATTCTGGTGGGACTCGTTTGTTATTGTGGCGCCTGGACACTGGGAGACCTGGTCTGGTCATCGTGGGGGTCAGTGATCTTTTATAAATGTTGACCAGGTACACTGACCTCGGTCCGGCTTCGGCCATTGTCATGCAAATGATGCTCTATAAAAGAAGACCTAGCAGACCTCTTTCTCGGCAGAAGACCTAGCAGACCCTTTAACCAACCAAGCAACCATATCCAGAGCAGATTTGACTGTCGGCAACTTCAGATAAGTTTTTGGATTGGCTACCTTGTTTATTGTATCGCAGTGTTGGATTTAGTTCAGTTACCTGTGAGTTACCTGGATCTAGCTGTATTAACTGTCCGTGATAGGATTGTAATAATATCGCTGCTGGGTGTATAATATATTTTTGGAGTTAAGTCATTATTGTTTGTTGGTTTCACTCTCACTGTCGCGTAACGTAGTTCCTTTAAGGGGTACGCATCGTAACTATATATATATCCTGTGAATACGTTAAGCTACCCTGACGACAAAGTGGGGACTCTCTGCGCTCTGTCAGCGCGTCGATGTCCATTTTGTCGTTCTTCATCACTTTAGCCACAAAAGGTTTCCGCCACCTGGCGGTTTGTTTCAAGCAACATCCCAGTAAAGATGGCGTCAAACTCTTCCAGCTGACATTTTAAGTAGAACTTAAAGCACAACTCGTCTGTGAACATCCAGCGTGGCGTCTACACTAAAGTAACCCGGTCTCAGTTGAATCGCTTTGGTTATTGACCAGAAAAGAGCGAAGACGGATAACACACTCAGCCAGCCAGCCGTGTGTTGAGTTGAATACTTTTAGCATTATCGACTTTGCCTTCACACATACATGTACGCCAATCCCAACTACACCATACACGTACACTTACCCAAGTCCAAACCCACCCGACCCGATTCTAGAGAGAGAGGGGAGATTGAGAGGAGAGGAGAGAGGGAGGATGAAGAGAGACAGAGAGAGGGAGGATTGAGAGAAGAGAGAGAGAGGGAGGATTGAGAGAAAAGAGAGAAGAGAGTTAGAGAAGAGAGGAGAGAGGGAGGATTGAGAGAAGAGAGAGAGAGGGAGGATTGAGAGAAAAGAGAGAAGAGAGTTAGAGGAGAGAGGGAGGATTGAGAGAAGAGAGAGAGAGGGGATTGAGAGGAGAGGAAGGAAGAGGGGAGGATGAAGAGAGAGAGAGATAGGGCGGATGAAGAGAGAGAGAGAGGGAGGATGGAGAGAGAGAGAGGGAGGATGGAGAGAAGAGAAGAGAGGAGAGAGAGAGGGGGAGGATGAAAGAGAGAGAGGGAGAGAGGGAGGATGGAGAGAGAGGGAGGATGGAGAAGAGGGAGGATGAAGAGAGAGAGAGGGAGGATTGAGAGAAGAGGAAGAGAAGAGAGGAGAGAGAGGGAGGATGAAAAGAGAGAGAGAGGAAGGGAGGATGAGAGAGAGAGAGAGGGAGATAGGGAGGATGAGAGAAGAGAGAGAGAGGAGAGAGAGGAGGGAGGATGGAGAGAGGAGAGGGAGGATTGAGAGAGAGAGAGAGAGGAGAGAGAGGGAGGATTGAGAGAAAAGAGAGAGAGAGAGAGAGCGAGGGAGGGAGGATGGAGAGAGAGAGGGAGGATTGAGAAAGAAGAGAGAGAGAGGAGAGAGAGGGAGGATTGAGAGAGAGAGAGAGAGAGGAAAAGAGAGGGAGGATTGCGAGAAGAGAAAGAGAGGAGAGAGAGGGAGGATTGAGAGAAGTGAGAGAGAGGAGAGAGAGGGAGGATTGAGAGAGAGAGAGAGAGAGGGAGAGGGAGGATTGCGAGAGAGAGAGAGAGGAGAGAGGAGGGAGGATTGCGAGAGAGAGAGAGAGGAGAGAGAGGGAGGATTGAGAGAAGAGAGAGAGAGGAGAGAGAGGCGGATTGAGAGAAGAGAGAGAGAGAGTAGAGAAAGGGAGGATTGCGAGAAGAGGAGAGAGGAGGGAGGATTGAGAGAAGAGAGAGAGAGGAGGAGAGGGAGGGAGGAATGCGAGAAAGAGAGGAGAGAGCGGGAGGATTGCGAGAGAGAGAGGGCGAGCGAGGGAGAGATTGAGAGAAAGAGAGAGAGAGAGAGAGGGAGGATTGAGAGAAGAGAGAGAGAGAGTAGAGAAAGGGAGGATTGCGAGAAGAGGGAGGAGAGGGAGGATTGAGAGAAGGAGAGAGAGAGAGAGCGAGGAGGAGCGGTGAGGGGGGGGGGAGAGGCGGGTGAGAGCAGAGGGGGGAGAGAGAGGGAGGATTGCGAGAAGAGAGAGAGGATGAGCGAGAGAGGGAGGGATTGCGAGAGAGAGAGAGAGAGTAGAGAAAGGGAGGATTGCGAGAAGAGGGAGAGAGGAGAGAGAGGGAGGATTGAGAGAAGAGAGAGAGAGGAGAGAGAGGGAGGATTGCGAGAAGAGAGAGAGTGTGTGAGCAGGCCATTAAACAACAGAAAAGAGTAATCGTGTCATGAACCATGTGTTGACTGCTCCGTCCTTTCTTACCTTCTGTTCTTGATCACGATCCATATCTCATTTCCTGTGAGGAAACATAATATCATGTTATACACATCCCCTGGGAAATATTCATAGTTAACGAGATCTGTGGATAATTCTCCCTAGTTGTCACTCTGTTCCTTATCTGATTACTACTGTCATCCCGACCTGGACGATAAATATCAGGCATAAACATCGATTATTGCTGAGTTCCGTATGTGGGGGTCGCCACCACAAATGGACTCTATGATGTATTAAAAAATAGCGAAAACAGCAGGACGTCTGATTTAAACTATTGTCAGACTCAGCAACTAAACGCTGCCTCAAGAAGATATTTCCTTAAGAAATAAAAATACAGATAAAGAAATTTTTTTTTAAATAAATAAAAAGTAACAAAAATTTCCGGGACCCAGTAATTATGCAACAAAATGTAACAATTTATCAAGAGCATTTTTCTTTTCATGTAAGCAAGAATATTGTGAGTGTGTCTGTGTGTGGGGGGCTGTCTGTGTGTGGGCTGTCTGTGTGTGTGTCTCTGTGTGTGTGTCTGGTGTGGGGGGAGCTGTCTGTGTGTGTGTGTGTGTCTGTTGTGTGTGTGTGTCTCTGTGTGTGTGTCTCTGTGTGTGTGTCTGGTGTGGGGGGCTGTCTGTGTGTGGGGCTGTCTGTTGTGTGTCTGTGTGTGGGGGGCTGTGTGTGTGTCTGTGTGTGGGGGACTGTCTGTGTGTGTGTGTGTCTCTGTGTGTGTGTCTGTGGTCTGTGTGTGTGTGTACGAGCGTGTGTGTGTACGTGTGTGTGTGTGCGCGCGCACGCACTGTTAGAATCACAGAGCGAGGTTACTGTGACCTGAATTATCGTTCATATTTTTTGCCTGCCTCCATTTTAAGACTCTCGTAAGCGCCTTAGAATTCTGCTCTGTTATCAGTTACTATTCAAACTGAATTATTATTATTATTATTAGTTACGTTTAACGTGGGATGAGAGAATGAAAAGAAGAGAAAAACGTAGGACGGTAGTGTAGCGCCACCTGGCAGCTCTCCTCCGAATAAACAGCCCCTGACTGACCGGTCACTTTTATTACCTTCGGGACCGAGAACCGGCGGAAATCTGAGAGCTGCAAACAGTTTACAGGTGGACCCTAAGTTATCGCATCGCCTGGAATAGTGAGAATTCTTTGGGAGTTTGTAGTGTGAAAATGCATTAAAAAATGTAAATAAGCTCTGTCTTAACGTCCACGTGGCCACCTCTGTGCTGGCCTAACCTCTCTTTAAGTTGGCCATCTGCAGCGAACTTCAAAAAAAGCGATTGTTTTAATCAGGAAAATAATAAATTAGGAGCAGAACGAGAGCTTAAACATCGCACTAGTCACGTGGTATAATTGTGGTTAACCCTGGTCCTTCTTGGTTTTAGACGGGACTGGTTCCCTTACTGGAGTTTGGTCGGAACCGCCACGAACACCACGACTGGCATCTTGTTAGCGACATCTTGTGGGAAAGTAAAAGAGGCAATTATCGACCTCCTGCGAGGGAATGCCCTTTTTGTTAAGAAACTCCAAAATTATGCTTCTCCTTAAACAACAAACTCACCAAATTTCCATTTCAACCAACAACTTCAGAGTGTTTCCATCATTGGCATCAGTGATCGCACCTGACTATACGCTTTTGGTTTCCTGAAAAACTACAATGGCGACACTGCGAATTTTATGTATGAGGAAACCTACCTGTGTTCTTCTTGTTCTGCAATTCTCCGCCATCCATACAAAGTTTTTCTGCGGGTTCTAACTTATACCTTTGTATGGTTAATTAATTGTCTGTCTAGCCATGAAGACGTAGACATCTCTACAGTGTGTAGCGTTCAGGAGAGGTGAGCCCTTGTGGCAAGTAGCTGGTGGACTTGTGTGTCTCACATGAGCAGTGTTAGTTTACGATGAGTAATGAATTGCATCAGCTTTATTTAGAAAGACCCCCACCGGAAGTCTTCTGGAACTGGTGGTGGGCGTTTAGATGATCCCAGTTTGAGTCTATGGTGGCGCCAATCCGTTCTCCGCGAGTTTACAACTGGATTTTCTCTAGTTCTACGTCCGAACTTGCTGCTGGCACGTCGTGTGCGTGTGTGTGTGTCTAACTCTCATGCGAAATAAACAACTAATAACGATGATGGTCCGGTTCCTCTTGCGAGGTAACAAGCTACTGACGTCCTACCAGCCCAGAATCCGTCGGGCCAGCTGCAGTCGTAGCGGACGATGATGATTTAGAGAAGCAGTTCCCAGACATCCGTGAAATCTGTTTCCAGAAGCTTACTGAGCCATGCGGGCCGAGAGAGAGAGAGAGAGAAACCATAAACCGACTCGTCGTACATCTCTCACCTTGAAATTGCAAATCTCCGCAAAAGAGCCGTTTCTCGCGAGAATCGATGAGCTTCCACGGTGTGTGGCAGCCGTGGAGACGGAATTAATTTATAGCCGTTAGTGCGACGGCGAAAACATTAGAAGAGAAATGAGAGGGCGCGGACGGCCCGGGGAAAACAGAAGAGTAGGAAAGGTTGGTCGATCTTTCCACAAAGCGGCTGATGGGGATGGATGCATTGACAAGGAAAAGATGGTTGGAATGTGAAAAGTGTAACGGAGGCAAAGGAAAGTATGGGAGGAACCTATATTACAAAAGAAAAATATTTCTCTTTGTGTATAGAAAGATGAGTGAGGATGTAACGTCCATTATAGATCGTTATACAGAATGGTACACACAAAAACGGCGAGTCTCGTACGAACAAGTAAAATCAAGTTTGTATTTTTTTTTTTTAATTTTAAATTACTTCATCTTTACTTTCCTTTTGGCCAAAATTACCAAAAGAGAGCTCTGACAAAAAGTCTTTGTACATATTCACTGCCACAGTAGTTACAATCTTACTGTGGGCCTGAGCTGTAGTAAGTGCCCCCGACTACCACAGCCTAGGGGTAGAGTGTCGAGATGCCTACGCACCGAGCCAAAAGTTATAGACAAACAGTCGGGCTCAGTCTTGTTTGAAAATGTGGTTTAAAAATAGAAATTATCTTCTCGCACCTTCACCGCCACTTGATATTTTCAGATATTTTCTCCAATTTTTAAGTTAATTTAACAAGATTTCACGAAACGTAAAACTGCAAAATTAAATAGATTCGAAGGCTTTCTGCTTTTCCTGTTAGAACTAATTTTCCCCTCGTTCTGATACATATATTTTTTGACAGCTCTCTCTCTTCTTCGCAAAAAATCATCTTACATTCCTACTCATCGAACACGACAGGAGTTACCTGCTCTTGGGACGCCAGTCCACTTCATTTTTTATTTATAACTTTGACCATCTTCTTTCCACACAGTCTGAGAGCTGTCGAAAATCGTGCTGCAAAATGCCAATCGAAAGGGAGAATTCCTTCAAAAGTCAGTAATCGAATTCTGACATCCTTAGAGTAAGGAGAAGTGGTGACGTCATTTGCGAACTTGACCCATCAGCCAATAATAGTCTTTGACGTGTCACCTCGGCGATTTATCTAAGAGATCACACGCTTCTTCTTCTTTTCCTCCCCCACCCATCTCTTACACCTTTCCTTTGAGTGAAGACGCTTCCTGTCAAAATCTGGTCGGCTCGATAGGAAAGTGAGTAATTACCTGATGAGAGAAACTAATTGTGGAAATTCGTCACCTCTGCGCCGTTCACACTCCCAAGTTCTTCTCCTCCCGGGACGACTGTTCGTTCTCTGCTGATTTACTTTGTTCTTAACCAAATAACAACCTAACTTAATAGAAGAGAGCGCGAGCAGCAAATCTTGGATTCCTCTGGAGAGGCAAGATCTCCTCGAGGGAGAGGAGTAGCTCTCACAGGAGAGAAACCGCGAGGCTGAGAGAGTCGAGCGCTCTGAGCGGCAAGAGAGAGAGAACAAGCGAGAGCGAGACATATCTCAGAGAGCAGATCGAGCCGAGAGCTCGAGAGACTCTAGAGCTCGATCTCGAAGAGCGCTCTCTCCATCGTCTCTCTGCCCCATTCTCTCTCTCTTCCATCTCTCTCTCTCTCTTCTCTCAACATCTCTCTCTCTCTTTCCATCTCTCTCTCTCTCTCTCTCTCTATCTTCTCTCTCCTCTCGATCTCCCATCTCTCTTCTCTCTCTTCCTCTCTCTCTCTCTCTTTCCATCTCTCTCTCTCTCTCCAGCAGCCCTTTTTCTCGTGTTTTTTTTTTTTTGGCAAACTGAAAGAAAACAGTTTCATTCCAAAAAAAATTTTTTTAGATGTTTCTTTTTCGATTGAAAATTAACCAGATAACAGTATAAAAGTCGTAGGATTTCAGTTAATAGATATTTTTACCATGAAACAAAGATTGTTGAAGCTTTCCTGAAAACGAGGCTACTCGGGGTTTATGGACTTAAGCGGCTTTCAGTATTTATTCCAATTACGTTCCTTTAAATTTCGTTTGTTTTTTTTTTTGTTTTTATTAAACTTTTTAGAACGAATTAATAATGGCAACCAAAAGTGCACCAAATAATTTACACCAGAAAGTAAGCGACGATTTCTATTAGAGGCGCTTGAGAGAGAATCTATTTTTCAGGCACATAAGCGACGACCGACCGACCCTTCAAGCACAGGTGAAGTTCTCGCATTTGTCGTCGTCGTCTTGCAGTTCTTTACGGAAATAACATCTGGACAGGTGAAAACGAAACCCCATTCTAATTTCCCCTTTGCGCAGATTCGCGTGGAAGGACAGGAAAGCTAAACTTATTTTAGTTTCCATTAATTAACTTGCTAGCGATCTCGTTCGTCCGAGCGATCTGAAACCCTCGGTCCAGAAGTGGGAAGGAAGAGAGGGAAGCAGCCCGTCGTCGTCCCCCATGCCAGCCACGTACGCGAATTAATATTACACGATCTCAGACTTGCATCCAGCAGCGCATCGCGGGGTCGGTAAACGAATTTTACACTTTTGAAAACAAACAAATAGAAAGCGTGGAGCGGTGGTCCAGTGGTTAGTTCACTCGGCTGTGAAGATCGAGGACACGAGTTCGCCTCCCCTCTCTCTCTCTCGGTTCGAAAACCTCCCTGGCGCGATGTTTCTTCTCGTCTGACAATTAGCAGCTCTGAGAGGGCTTTCCGTGCCGAAGGGCGGTTACTGTGCGTACCAACGTTTGGTTTGGTTTCTATGGTGATGTTGAAAGTAAGGGGATACAAATGTAGTCGAGCTGGCCACGAGTTAATTTGAACGGCATCAAGATACTGGTCCCGTTATGTCCGTGTTTTAAACCACCAAATGGCGGTGTATTTATCGGTAAAATCTCCTCTTACCAACAGGCAATCTGTGACAATGCAGCTGCTCCCTCTGTTATCTTCTTTTTGACATTAACAATCTAATTTAATTTTGAACAACCTATGCGTTTCTCCATCCTTCTACATGTGATAATTTACATAACGTTTAGATCTACACTTAATTAACACTTTTTTTAAAGAAAAAATCACGTCTTCTGAAGACCGTTTGAATTTTGGAAAGTAATACTCCTTTAATTCTGATAAACTGGTAGTTTAAAGTCAGATGAAGATAACTCGTAAAAGTTTCTTGGAGTTCGTGTGAAAATATGTAGTTTTCTATATTTGCTCTATAGACAGTTAAAGGTGTAGTGTTATTCTAAAAAAATCTTCACTTCTTCAGATATTCATGAGTAAAGCAAAGAGATTTTCTTCGTAGAAGCAATGCTTTATTTAATTATTGCAGCTGTTATCAGGAAACTTACTTCAAACTTCTGAAAGAAAGTTTAGTTCTTGCTTTTGAACAATAATTTAAATAATAATTTACCAAAATTTAAGGGGAGAAGAAAAATAGTATCTAGAAGCCAGCAGTACTAATACCGATCATTCCTCTCCTGTTTGTTTTTTTGTACGACCACGGCTCCGTTACCATCCTTAAGGTTTATCCAGACTATCTAAGGATGGTTTCCACTGTACCCGGTGAGAAAAATCTTCAAAATAATTAATCGCGTGGAAAGGTCGCCTTGGTACATGTCAGTGTCCGAATGTCTCAGGTGCCATGTAACCATTCAAAATGCTAAATGCATTTAAAATAAGGTCAATACGGCGATTATATGGAACGAGTTTCTTCAGAAACCCTCGAGATGGCGCTTCCGTCGCTGTTTGTTTTGGTGCGCGTGTATGAACCAGGTGGACAAATGGCAAACGTTTTGGGAAATTTTTCGCTTCGTTTTCTCTATTCCGCTTTCATGTGGTCATAGCGACAAGTGCTCCGCCTCGTAGATACGTGCAAAATAAAGAGAGGAAAGAAAAGAAAATTCACGTGGATTTATATGCCCCGAAAGGACCTGGCGTGCACCATCCGACGTAATTAGGGAGAGTTTTAAGGGCGACTTATGGTTGACCGTACACAGAGCGAAAAGCGACTTCATTATTCACCCTGACTCTCACCACCGCGCCATCAAGTATCAAGAGCGGTCGGTGTTTATGGTGATTGCGTCTAGTTGCAGAAGCAGTCATCCAAGAGTCGTCCGCATCCTCTCTCTTGAGCTAAGCCGAAAGATGCTCGCAGGTGAGGCGATTTTGACCTCCTCCAGCTGAGTTTGTCGGACTGAACGACACCGAGGGACAGAGTTGTGTTGATGGGCGCCTGGTTCGTCTGTTTGATTTGTCTTTTACTTTCCTCTTCTGTTGTTTTCAGTTTAGTGAACTAAACTACATTTGGAAACCTCGCAGTCGGCGCCAAGTTCCCCTCCGCACTGGCCCCTTCCCACCTCCTTAACCCTTCGACCCTTTGTACTAACAAACTCTCGGTGTTTAAAATAATACATTCATTTTCATTACTTCGACAGAACTTTAGCGGAAGCTTAGTTTAATAAGCTAATGCCTATGTATGTGTGTGTGTGTAGATAACCCCTTTTTTTTAAAAAAAACAGGGGCCTGTCGGTAAAATCCGACGGCAGGTCGCCTAAATTTTACACCTTCGCTAAGTGCAGACCTTGCTAATTAAATCAGCGTTTCCATGGTGACAAAATCCAAAAAAAGAAGGGAAATAACTCTTAGGTAATGCGTGTGTGTAAGTAACAATGCTGAGTTAAATATAAAGGGGATCTTTTAAAGGAATGGTATAGAAATATTAATTAAAGCTGTCATGCTGGAGAATACGACGACAGACGCGCGCGAACCGATATCAGGTTGTTCTGACGTCACGGAAAATGGCCCTTATACATACATTATATAAACTCGATGAGTCACTGTAATTAATAAAGTTCCCATTGTGGGCTTGAGGATTATTAACTTGGCTGGCTCATCTTTGACAGGAAAATGCATATCGATAACATTTAAGTCTAAAAGAACAGCAAGGTCGCTTTCAAACTGTTCATTGGTATAAAGGGGGGGAAAAGGGGGCATCTGTGGGGTTGTAACTTTAAAGATCCTCCAAGAATAGTGTGACGGCAGGATCTCGTGTTACGGTTATGTTTTGGCTTATGGACAAATGCGCATTCGGTCTTTTCGTCACCACATCTCGAAACAAAACATTAGCAACGCCGACAGCAGTAACCTTGGTAACCAGGCTGAAGAATGAAACTACATCTTGATGGAGAACGTTTGTATGTAATTACATCTTGAGGCGAAACATCAGTCACCAGCGTCACTCACCTGGAGGGCGTTTGACCAACGTAACTAAATCATAAGAGAGAACACTTGGGTGATCAACGAAACTACATTGTGAGAGGGAAGTTCATTTAGCAGCGCCCTCTACGGGGAACATTTGCAGAGCCGTCAGCAGTAACTTAGATGGCCGGGCTGAATAGTGCGTCTTGAGAGAGAGAGATTATCTGTTAAGCGAGTTTGGCCAGTTTGAAGAATGTAACTTCATGTTGAGGGAGAACGTTTGTTAGCGGTAACCTGGGTGACCAAGCCGACTATTGCTTGTAACGTTCTGCTAAGCAGGGTTGCGGAGAACTGATGGTTTTGTAACAGAGGAGTGGTGGGCCACATATTAATGAGGTAATTCAAATTTTCTAAATAAATTTCTACTGGCAGTTCAGATTTTGTCTTACGTCTGTGAGATAGCGAGAATTCTTTATTAGGAAAGTAAATACACCGCCACAATTAGGTTTATTGGTTTTAAAAACAATATTTTCTAATTACCTGTATTTTCCAATAAAGAAGAGTTTTGTATATTGTACAGGTGTGCATGCATATGATGTCCGCATCCGATTGACGTCTCAAACACAGGTGCAGGATAAGTCTCTGTTTATGCGTCACGTAGAGATGGCACCATTCCCTCCGACGTCTCGACACAGGTGATTTATGACTCAACTAGAAACTACTCGAGATCACAGATCATCTGTTAGTGAGGAGGGCAGGCTCTAAGACTGACAGCACAGCGGAGGCACAACTTCTTGTCTCAACTGTTGTATTTTTGACAGGTTCTCGATGATTGCCATTAGAATCCTTCTATCGTCTTTATGTCAAAGCCTTGCCATTGTATTGCGGGGCAAATCCCATATCTCGTTTGTTCGCGGGTGATCACTATGACTAGTCGAGTTTTAACTCCCGTGCTTCCCTGCGTGCTTCGATGTAGCATCCCATTATCCCCATCCTTGGCTTACCGTGAGTTGTCGCATTCTACCGCCGATGGGAAATACTGATGACGTTCGTGACCCAGTTTGACACGTGATTCTTAGATTTGAGGAAACGTGTGACGTCATGACCGGAAGCTGAGATGGTAAGCCAGATCTCTAAATGATTCGACTACTGTTTCTTTTTCCCCGTATTGAGTTATTTAATAATTTCGTCTTGGGTCTAACGTTGGAATTACCTCGCTGTACATCTCCCACCGATGTAGCTCGTTCTGCGAAACAGAGGCCTGTGACGTCATTCCTGGTCTTGCATACCACGTGGGAGGTGTAAAGGTTAACATCTTTTATATGTCCCGGTTGATCTGTTCCCTTCTAGTAACACATTACATGAATAAAGAATAGAGGCTCCGTCCGCGAATTATTGCAAGTTATTTTAAATAAATAAGTAAAGAAGTATTTCTTCCTGCTCCGATTTCCTATCTCTTACTAGAGGACAACGTTATTTTGAGATGGTCCCTTCATTAAAGAACAACAACAACAACAAAAAAACATGGCGGTTTTATACGAAGCTAGCAACCTTTGTAAGCCACATCGCATGCTGTTACAAAAGAATTGGATTTCATTACACCGACGGATACCGTGAAAAAAATTACAGACAACTCCCCGAAACCGCTTTCTATCTACTTTCCTCTCCAGGATTGGGCCGGACCAAAATTGCATAAAGACGACATTTCTTTCACCGGGAACTCTGGCGCGTGTGACCGAACGCTACCAGGGGAAATTATAATGGCCACGTAATGCACTTTTAATTTAATAACAATTCTTTTTGCAGGGAACCCTCTGCCATTATTTTCTGCTTGTTTTATACCATATTTCCATTTGTACTCACGCTAGCTATTTTTCCTGTTTTTTTTTTTAGTTTGTCCGAAAGTGAGTCTTGCTTTGTGAAACGTGTGAACAAGAGACATAACCGAGTAATGAGAACACGGGGAAGAGACAGAGGTGCTAATGTAGAAAACGGGGGACTGGTGCCGGAGCTAACCGAGTTAGCCAAATCCGAGATGAATACAAAAAGGTGTTTTTTGCCAGTACACGCCCAGTAGTAATACTGGCGTTGGTAGCATCAATCATACGCGTTTTTCGTCTTTAAAACACACACACACACAACAATGAAATCACTATGCAGTAAGAGCACTGGCAGGTTTTGCTTTATTTAAGAGATGGAGTGGTACGTACATAGTAGACCAGTCTATCTAGAGAAGTCGTTCGGCTCGACGCAATCGATGCATTTTCAGGTGATTAGAAGAGACGGAAGCTCTTTATATAAGTGAAAAGACTTTCCGCCTCTTCGTAACTGACCATAACTCACAATCGAAAGCTTTGTGTTTTTCTTAGTAGGCTGAGCATCGGTAGGTGATTAGTAAGTTAAACAGTCAGACTTCCGAATACAGACGTTGACCATAACGTGACACGATCGATGAATACATTAAAAAGTCCAATAAATAAAGTCTTCCCCCTTAAAGCATCTATGTAAAGTGGGAAGACATCATGCACCTTTGTACATGCTACAAAAGACATTTAGTTTTATAGGCAATGCTTTTCCAAAACATTTAGACCAATGAACTCTAATTCGTGCATTTACCTTCATTATTGACTTCAGTACATTCAGATTTAAAATAAACAAAAAAAAATGGTGTTTTGTCTGATATATCATTATTTTAAAATAAATGCTGATGAAATAATACACCTGTGTGAAAGATTTGCTGCTGTCTGAGACGCTGCCATCATTAAAAGGGAAATATAAACAGGATTTTTGGCTATTTTACAGCAGCTTACTTTTATAATGCATTGGTGGGGTTAGGGTTAATAAGGACTACTGAACATATCAATACGTTTTAAACCTTTCGGTGCTTAATTAAATTTAGGGCGAGGAGTTTCAATTATCGCAACTGAGGGAAGAGTTTTTTTTGAATCAGTGGGGTAAATCTGCTTCCAGCATCAAATAGATATAAATAGTGGAAAAATCCGATGTCAGCATCTTAAAAGTTAAAATTACCCTTTTTTGCGAATATAAAAAAGTATATAATTGTTATGTTTAAGTTATGCATGGTTTAATACTAAGATTTGGGAGATTGTGATCAAATGGCAGCTCATGGCGTTCGACGTACATTCGCGATGAAACACGTCTGTTCTCATAGAACCTTACTTACTCGCTTTTCTCTGCCAGTCCGTACAAGATCATAGAACCTTACTCATAGTACAGTATCCTCTTGATCTTCTCTGAAAATTCTACCGCATTCATAGAACCAGACTCAAAGCCCGGTATTCTCTCACTGTTCTAGACCACACCGCCAAAGATCATAGAATAGAACCTTACTCATTGCAGGATGTTCTCTCATACTTAACTGCCAGTCCGTGCAGGATCATAGACCCTTACCGAATACACAGTATCCTCTCAGCCTTCTCTGGAATCCGTCCAGGATCATAGAACACTAAACATAACAATATATCCTCTCGCTCTTTTCCTCCATTTCGGACAGGTCCATAGAATATTACACATAGCATTGTGTCCTCTTGCTCTTCATTGCTAGTCCGTGCAGGATCATAGAATTATAATCACAGCTTCATAACATCTCGCTCCTCTCAGTCCAAGATCATAGAACTCGCTCTTTTCCGCCAGTCCGTCCAGGATCATAGAAACACACTCATAGCAATGTATCCTCTTTCTCTTCTGTGCCATTCTGTCCATGATCATAGAACCTTGCTCATAATACAGTATTTTCTTGCTCTTCTCAGCCAGTCCGGCCAAATTCATAGAACTGTATTCATACCATGGTTCTTGCTTTTCTCTGCCAATCCGTCCAGGAATGAATGCCAGCGTGAACTTTTTAATGGCAGCACTTGTTAGCGGTAACCATTGCAGCTGCTCTCTATGGAAACCTGGCGTCACGGTTGTCGTCTTCTGCGCATGCTCTGGTCTACTTTCATTTTCCACAAGTAGCATGCTTTCTCAGTGTCGATAATTAAGCGTAATCGTGTTGTACTGACGATTTAAGATTAAAAAACTTGAAGATATAGTAGTACATCAAAGCAGTGTTTTTGTATATTTTTTTGTGGACAGACAGTTCGAGATCTTAAAAAGAACAATTAATAATCGTGTAATCGATAGAGCTGAGAAATCGGCTTTGACTGGAACCACCAAATGTGCCAATAGACTCTCTTAAACACGGATCGCGCTATTTTGGTATAATTAAAATAATTCATTGTAATGTACTTTCTCTTAACCTTCACGACCTCATTGTTACGTTTTCAGAGGTAAAGATGATAGATACGTTCTTATAGCCTAAGTTGCATACGTTTTGCATTCTCCGTGTTTTGCTTTATCCCGGGTACTATTCCAGCCATTTTTCTTGACAGGGCTTGTTTTAAAGATGATACGGGTGTTCATGGCGTTCGCCAGTGGCCCGACGCCATTAGAAGTAATAATGTACTTTAGGGAGACAGATGAAACGCTTGGGCGACAAGGGTCACGTGACCGGCCAAACTCGATGGTGGTGACAGATCTGAATAAGTTGCAGCCGAATGAATGCCTCTGTTTTCTCGCTTTAGCCGGGTTGGGTTCGTTCATCTGCGGCGTATTCTCTCATCTCTGCGTCAACTTCGCTTCATCCCTTAGCTATAGTGTGCGCCACGCCCTGCGGCTTATAACAATGGGATTGGTGTTTCGTCTGGTCCATCCAAAAGCCGCGCGCTGCGGAGCGGCAGACGATAAACTATAAATAAGAGCTCCAGCTTGCATGGATACAGTGGTGGCCGAAATCATTGCGTGTCCTCTCGTTTTTAAACAAGAACTGGATGTTTTACAATGCAAACGTGTGTTTAGGATGTAAGATAACTGAGCACAGGGCTGCCTTTACTAAGAATCATTGGTGTAGCCATTTTGTGGAGTGATGCAAATCTGAGCTTCAATAAATGACACTTTGAGATGTCGTCTTGACTAAGGAATATTTTTAACAAAGAGATACATTGATTACGAATCAGAAACAAAACAAACGCTTGGACACTGATTAGTCACGCTGTTAACCACATTTAAATAAGAACAAAGACAAAATGCTGAATTATTTCGGTTGGGGATCCAATAGATTTTGTAATCAGTGTAGACTGGAGGCAGGTTATCTCCGCCGGAAACGCGAGAGGGCTTTCCGAACGAGCTTCTGTGCAGCGCATCTTTATAGATTCGCATTTTAAGCACAAAACTGAAAAAAAAAAAAATATATAAAACACAGCGAGAACCTGATTAGCATCTGACAACTCGGATATACTCCGCAGGGCGTGTTTTTCGTATGGAAACTTTTGTTCTGTTAGTTTTCCTTATTCTCTCTCTCTCTCTCTCTGTATCTGACGTCATCCCTCTCTCTGTATCTGACGTCATCCCTCTCTCTCTGTATCTGACGTCATCCCTCTCTCTGTATCTGACGTCATCCCTCTCTCTGTATCTGACGTCATCCCTCTCTCTCTGTATCTGACGTCATCCCTCTCTCTCTGTATCTGACGTCATCCCTCTCTCTCTCTGTATCTGACGTCATCCCTCCCTCTCTCTGTATCTGACGTCATCCCTCTCTCTCCCCCCTCTCTCTCTCTGTATCTGACGTCATCCCTCTCTCTCTCTCTCTCTTTATCTCTGTAGGGGGCCAAAATTATTTTTGACACTAATGTTTTTGAGGGACATCTTTGATAGCCAGCCTATAGATTTTCTGTCAGCTTCGCTCGAATTCTGACAGCTTCGTTAGTCTGATATCGTCTGCTAAGTAGATAAGATCCTTAACGGACGCGGCGTATTAAAGATGCGATCTGCATCTCCTCCTCCTGCTTCAGTCGGATCAGCTTCGATGTCATAAGTTTGTTGACACGGGAAACGCATAAGAGAAGTCGTTTAGCGCATTCTGTTGGTGTTGCTGTTGGCTTCTGTCTATATAAAAGCCAGATCGGAGATTTTCCCCGTCACGGCTGGACGAACACGATCGAATCGGTGCGATTTGTACTGATATTTTAACCGATCAGATGTTAACGATTCCAGTTGCCTTCTTGTTCGATTGTTTGTTTGTTTTTCGTATAAGGAATTTTGTGAAGCCCAGGTTAAAACTTAGATTAATTGCGCGCGAGGCTGCACTAAACACCTGAGAGCAAAACTACCTCGGGACTGGATCAAAGGGTCCCCATTAAAGGGAAGCTCGGCTCTGCTGAAATGTGGAATAAATTCCGAAAGGAAGAAACTCTGTGGAATTAAACGTTATCAATCGATCTCCACATAGTAAAAAGTATAAGATTTCCGATCCAAAACCGAGTAAACTTTAGTTACATTTTTTCCAGGATTTCATTAAAGGAAATCAAGTCGTCGTTCACAAACTTAGCTGATGCCGTGTGGTGAACTCAAACTGGGTACGTATGATGGATGGTGCATCAGTAGAGAGAGAGAAACTTTGTAATCGTTGCAAACTATTAATGACTAATTATATCACATAATGAAGCTTGTGTTTTATGTTATATGTAGTTTGGATTAAACAGAAAGTAGATGGTTACTTAGGGCATTTGTCTTCCATCATAAGTGACTGGCTGAATTAACTAGTGAACCCGCGTTTTCAAGCATCTTCTGTGTCGCTATCATCAGAAGAAAGAGCACTGAGTTAATTGTTAGCCCACTGGTCTAAAACGCTGGTCAGAAGCCTAGAAAGAAACAATTCGCGAGATCGAGGCCACTTATGTCGCCAAACAAGCACCTGTCGCAAAATTAACGTGTTTACCTTCCAAAGCAAGTTTTCCTACAGTCTAACAAATCCTGATTGTAGCCTCAGATAACCAAACGTTAGGTCTACTAGTTAGTACTACAAAAGTTATGGAAAATGTATTAATTAACTAATCCTCTACTTTCTGTAGTGGATGCTTCACCAATGGCTTTCCGATCTTATATGAACAAACTTGCTATCTTAGCTAAAGGTGCGCATCCCCTAACTCTTCTGATTTAATTTGTAACAACAATCTTCAAAATGAATTTTATTGAAGGATTTTGACGTCTGAATAACTGCAAAAATTGTTGCCTACTTTCTTTTAAATGCATATAATAAATGAACTTGTCTACATGGAACTACGAGCGATCTTTCGATTAACGTCGTATTTTAAAAAAACTCCTAACGTTCAGCGAGATCTGTAAGCAAATATGTTACACAAGATGTCCCTTTTCTGTTCCCAGTCCCCCGATCACTGTGGTGTGGCCTCAGCATGGATGGTTTCCCCTGTTGTAGAAGATAACTTTGGAGATATAAGCTGTCAGCTCGTGATTTTATTTGACAGTTTTTGCCAAAAGTCGCATTAAAAACAAAATGTTAACCGATTTAATTGCCAAGAGTCTTTCGTAAAAATGTTTTCGAAATGGCGTGGGGCTGCAGTAATTGTCCAAGAGATCTAAATCCGACGGAACACCACAATAAATGGAATATTCCTACTCCACAGACAGTACCTTAAAAGTTTCTTTTGATCCTGGATGCTAAAAGAAACAAACAAATAAGTAAAACGCAAAACCGGAATAATGACTGCGGTAATATTGTAGGAACCTTTTTGTCTCTTGGATTGCTGGGAGGTTTTTTTCCCGGAAATTATTATCATTTTTAAAATAAAAAAAACAAACTGACTTCAACTGTTGGCTGAGTAGATCAGAGCGCGTTTCTCTCTCCTTCTTCTTTTTTAATTTAGCTTAGTTTCTGTTTATTAGAAAGCTATCTGGGTCCTCGTCGGTGGTCCGAAGTCGCTGTCATCTCTAATTTCGTATTCGGCATGTATGTTTCTGAACAACAATGGCCGCCGTCCACACGTGACAACTTAAATGGCAGAGACAAAAGCCAAATCAAAAGCTGCAAACTGTCGCCGCTTCGTTTCAGGGAAGAGAGTTGCCTCCCCGCAGTTCTCGCCGCCGCCGCCATGTCAATCATGGCACGCGCTCGGAGCTTTGTCCGGGGGGGGGAGGAAAAAACCACTTGGGAATTAGAGTGGATTTCCACCGACGCCATATTGGCCGAGACTTGGTTGGCTGCGGAGGTTGGGAGGGCGTGTGACGGTGTCAGCGAGTAATTTCTTCTCTCTTCTCTCCCCCTCCTCTCCTGTAACAGAGGTGAATTGGAAGAAACCGCGGTGTCAATCAGTCTCGTGCTTCCTGGAAATTTGGCGTCAATGAGTTGGTAAGGAAGAAAACCCGGAAGGTGAATGTTTACGAAACGAAGCCGGCAATCACAAGTGATGCGGTTTTGAATTGCTGTAAGTTCTTCTTCCGTATCTATCCACATAGAAAGAGATTATTGTTGTTTCTTCAAGGTAATCTCATTAGTATACTGCCGTGAATAAACAAACATGCTGTATATAGCAGAGTAAGTTGTAATTTTTTTATACAAGTCATCATCAGCTCCTCCATATTTCGGATTTGTTTTAATCGTGGAATTAAGTATTTAAAGGAATACTGAAGTTATCGGAGGATATTTAATTGAATATTTTGCGTGTGCATTAATAGTTTGTGACCTGTAATTTTACCGCTGAAACTGAATTATAAACATCAGTAGTTTTAGCTGACAAGATGGCATCTTTACGTGTTCTTTAACTGCAGATTAAAGAAGCAAACCGTCGTGTGCAGGGTCTAGCTTTGAAGCAACATTCGTTTTCAAGGAATTCGATCATATTTCCCACATGCAGAAATATACATCTATTCTCAGAGAATAAAATAAATAAAATTTGCCCCTTTTGTTTTTGAGAGAGAGAGAGAGAGATTACGTCAATACAGAGAGAGAGAGAGAGAGATTACGTCAATACAGAGAGAGAGTTGACATCAGTACAGAGGGATTACGTCAGTACAGAGAGAGATGAGGTCAGTACAGAGAAGCAGAGAGATAGAGTAAGAGAGAGAGAGATGATGCCAGAACAGTGAGAGAGTTGACATCAGTACAGAGGGATTACGTCAGTACAGAGAGAGATGAGGTCAGTACAGAGAGGCAGAGAGATAGAGTAAGAGAGAGAGAGAGATGATGCCAGAACAGTGAGAGAGGTGACATCAGTACAGAGGGATTACGTCAGTACAGACAGAGAGAGAAAGAATACGTCAGTACAGTGAGAAAGAGAGAGAGAAAGATTACGTCAGTACAGAGAGAGATGATGATGATGTCATGAAACGTGTAAAATGTCATTGTGAATAATATAATAATATAATCGCCATATTATTGCAATTTATATTTATTGGAAGAGTTATGTCGAGTATTTAAAGTGAGTCTGTTAAAACTGCATACACTTCAATATTCCCCTAAGAAGATTATCTCTTTTCTTAAGAATTATCTGTAATTAACTGCTAAAACTATCGTTGGCGGAATGACCAACGTTAGTCCACTCATAGACCAACGGAGTCGATGTGAAGCCGTTTTATTGTAAAACTAACACATACCGAGAATGTCATTTCTAAGATACCCGCAACATTCTCTACTTTCGCTTTTAATTCGTTTTTCTGGGTTATCTGACTATCATCTGCCAAATTTTATACTCATTGTTTTTGGTTTTATTTGGTGCGCATGAATTGATGTGAATTACGTCAGAAGTCTTATTCTGTCAGCTGCTAACATTTAGTTCTGGATGGATTGGAGTAATGTATACTTATAAAGACAACTTATGAGGCAAGAAACAGGTAAACAGATGTCATCCAGCTCAATGAAACCAGACAAACTTTGTGGTTTAGAAGTCATAGCTAGAAGAAACTAAACTAGATGCAATGCACCACATTTTTAGCATTGACACGTAAATGTATTTATGCTGTAGGCAATCGTTTAAACATTAGAAGTTCTACTTAGTTTAAATTAAAAAATTTTTTCGTGTTTCATTTTAGTTTTGTATTTTTACAGTGAATGCACAGGGAGAGATATATATATTTAATGAAACAGAGATTATAGTGCAAGGGAGTTAACTCTTAATTAAAAATTAATGCTACTGTTTTTCTTGATTTATGCAAGACTCTGTTGATTGCTGAGCCTCAGACTGTTGCTGCTGCTGCTAATAAATTTTTTTTTTTTAATTACTGGAGGTTCAAGCAGAGAAGAAAGGGGAAAAAAATTTTTTTTCCGATCTATGCAGCTCCACTTTACTTTATATCATTTCAGCGATGAATGGTAGTTAGATATCTTCGTTTTCCTTACATATCCTTACAACAATCCCCTCAGACAACCATATTTTTCCCAGCCATCCCCACAAAGATGGCTGCCAATAAATCAAGTTAACGACAATCACAATTTACACTCAATTGGATATGAAATGTCAATGGATTGGGGAATTTTCAAAACTTATATAAAACCCTTTTACCAAAATATGTTCGTTCGTCTCGTCTATTTCCACAAGTATTTATGTTTTCTTCTTGCAGCTCGGGTACTTAGCACTTATGACTCCAGTGACATACGATACGTTATTTATATAAAATATCCTTCAGGAACTCCTTTCCCCGGATAATATCTTTAAGCCGACAAATACGTATCCGATGTCTTTTTGTTCTTTCTTGTTAATCAAGATTGTATATGTTACTAATCATCCGGCTTTATCGTCTCATATTATTCCCCCCCCACCAAGACCCCTTTATCTCTGGCATAATGTGGGCCTCTCCATATATGGAAAACAGAACCCTGTTGAGAATACACATTGTTGCTTAGGCTGTTAGATTTTAGATCCCCTCCCTTTTTTATTTTCTCTCGTAGCAGAACAGTGGAGAAAAAATCCGAAAACTGTTCGAACATCGATAATCTGATTAGTATCATCGCTTTTATTCAAGGTGTTTCTTTAAAACGTATCACAGTGACCCCGGATGCCCTCTGATCATTGTGACCTCGTTCCGTAACCGCAAAAACCTGTAAATTAAATAGGAACCTGGGGAGTTCACAGGCGAAATTACTCGTTTATATCCCAACACTCGGAAATATTCCGGCATCAGGGAAGTGATGGTTATTTCGCAGGTGAAAATGGTGAATGGATTGGCTGATTTTCACTAATTTCAATAGAGCGTACTATGTATGGAGAGTAACTCTCGCGCACAATAAGGGGCGCTTTGATTGGCTGATTTTCACTAATTTCAATAGAGCGTACTATGTATGGAGAGTAACTCTCGCGCACAATAAGGGCGCTTTGATTGGCTGATTTTTCACTAATTTCAATAGAGGGTACTATGTATGGAGAGTAACTCTCGCGCACAATAAGGGGCGCTTTGATTGGCTGATTTTCACTAATTTCAATAGAGCGTACTATGTATGGATAGTAACTCTCGCGCACAATAAGGGGCGCTTTGATTAGCTGATTTTCACTAATTTCAATAGAGGGTACTATGTATGGAGAGTAGCTCTCGCGCACAATAAGGGGCGCTTTGATTGGCTGATTTTCACTAATTTCAATATAGCGTACTATGTATGGAGAGTAGCTCTCGCGCACAATAAGGGGCGCTTTGATTGGCTGATTTTTCACTAATTTCAATAGAGCGTACTATGTATGGAGAGTAACTCTCGCGCACAATAAGGGGCGCTTTGATTGGCTGATTTTTCACTAATTTCAATAGAGCGTACTATGTATGGAGAGTAGCTCTCGCGCACAATAAGGGGCGCTTTGATTGGCTGATTTTCACTAATTTCAATAGAGCGTACTATGTATGGAGAGTAACTCTCGCGCACAATAAGGGGCGCTTTGATTGGCTGATTTTCACTAATTTCAATAGAGCGTACTATGTATGGAGAGTAACTCTCGCGCACAATAAGGGGCGCGCTTTCAGAATATTCTGAAACGTAAGTAAAAAATAAAAAAAAGTGAACATCTTGATGTATTTTATTATTAGTTTTAATTATCACCCTGCTCCCTTTTTCTTCCTGACCCCAGTGGCCTTTTTCCTATATGCATGAACTGACTATGGCGGTGCGTGTTGCGTTGCTAAGATACACTACGTATACAAGAGTAACGTCAATAAACAGTGCTATAAAAAAGCCGGCTTCGGTCAGCCGGACTGCCGGACTTCCGACCTGACCCCTTCGTTCGGATGGGAATTTGAGTGAAGGTATTTAGCAACCCATTAGCAACTGCTTCTAGAAGAATTAAAATAAATAAATAAATAAATGCCGGTCTTAAAAGCAATTGGATTGTAAACATAGCGGTGACACGTAACCTTTAAAAGGATGGTGGAGCCACAGTTTGCTCTCACGGGCCATTATATTGGCTGAAGTATAAAGCTGCAGACAATGACTGGATATTGTTATCGGGCCGCGGGGAGAAGACGCGGTCCGAGAACCGAGCTGCTGCTGCTGCTGCTGCTTCCTCGTGCAGCTCCCAGTGATGATCGCGTGTTAACTCTGCGCCGAGCTTCTGAGCATTTAAGGAAATATTTTAGAACCGTAATGGCTATTACTTAAGGTGGACGCACTGCCGCCATATTAGCTGCCACTTCCGCCCTTCCTACCAAGTGGAAGGAAGTTCCAAATGGGTTCCTCGTCCGTGTGTTGACGTAGCACCTGTCTCGAAAGGGCGGTGGAGTCTTAGCGTACTTGGGAACGGCTCCTCAGCCGTGCCACGAGGTCGCCATCTCTGGGCCACACCCACCCACAGCGAGGCTGCGGCGATCTCAGCGTGACGCGGACATTAACGTCTATTAACAGCGCAGTAAGTGTTGAAGGTTTATCGCTACTAAGGGGTCTGTGATAAAAAGTAAAGGTATCCCAAAAGAAGTGCAGTTGTACAAGGGCTTTACAATTAATCGATTGACGCGATGAACACAAATACAGAAGAGCGTTTATCTCCCTTTAAATCCTTTTTTTTTGGCATCATGACAGATTTAACACCTCCTTAAAATTTGGTATTTGTCTCCGGAAACCCTTGCGGTATATTTTTCTAATTAGTGTTAGAAGAAAATCAGGGGCCCTCTGTCCCTTAATTGTTTGTTTGTTTGTTTGTGTAGAATAAATGGACGAAATCGTTTCATCCACGATGAAAACGAGGCTGAAAGCATTCAAATCCGGGGTATCAATCCACTGGCTTCGAAGTCGAATTGATGCTTCGTTTTCTACATAGATTAATTTAACTTTCTTTTTCTTTAAAAAAAAAAACTTATTATTGCACCTATGGAAGATAACCTGTGGGTTTGTTTTCCAATCAATTTATTGTCTAGCTATGTCGATGAGTTTACAAACAATCACTGTCAAGCAGACGATACTTGCGGATTATTTGTATAGCCCATGGCGATGTTTTCTTAATGTGTTTTACTGCGGTATCTGCGGGTTATAGGAAAACCACCTGTTTCTGCTATACGCCGGTCTCGCTCAGAGCTGTCGAGATTCGCCAGCAGTTGATTAACGCCAACCGTACGGCGTTTGTTAACTGTGATGAAGCCGCGAGAAATGCTGCGGTCTAGACACTTCTGTTATATACGCATTCCCGGAATCGTATTGCAATTCCGCTGATGTAATTACTAGTGTCGAGAAATAATTAAGTGTATCGGAGAGAGGGAGAGATGGAGAGAGAGAGAGAGATAACGTCAGTACAGAGAGAGAGATGGAGAGATGACGTCAGTACAAAGAGAGGGAGAGAGATGGAGAGATGACGTCAGTACAGAGAGAGAGATGGAGAGATGACGTCAGTACAGAGAGAGAGATGGAGAGATGACGTCAGTACAAAGAGAGATGGAGAGATGACGTCAGTACAAAGGGAGAGAGATATAACGTCAGTACAGAGAGAGAGAGATGGAGAGATGACATCAGTACAAAGAGAGAGAGAGAGATAACGTCAGTACAGAGAGAGAGATGGAGAGAGGGAGAGATGACGTCAGTACAAGGAGAGAGGTGGAGAGAGAGAGAGATAACGTCAGTACAGAGAGAGAGATGGAGAGATGACGTCAGTACAGAGAGAGAGATGGAGAGATGACGTCAGTACAAAGAGAGATGGAGAGATGACGTCAGTACAAAGGGAGAGAGATATAACGTCAGTACAGAGAGAGAGAGATGGAGAGATGACATCAGTACAAAGAGAGAGAGAGAGATAACGTCAGTACAGAGAGAGAGATGGAGAGGAGAGATGATTCCGTCAGTACAAGAGAGAGGTGGAGAGAGAGAGAGATAACGTCAGTACAGAGAGAGAGATGGAGAGATGACGTCAGTACAGAGAGAGAGATGGAGAGATGACGTCAGTACAAAGAGAGATGGAGAGATGACGTCAGTACAAAGGGAGAGAGAGATAACGTCAGTACAGAGAGAGAGAGATGGAGAGATGACATCAGTACAAAGAGAGAGAGAGAGATAACGTCAGTACAAAGAGAGAGGTGGAGAGAGAGAGAGATGGAGAGATGACGTCAGTACAGAAGAGATGGAAAGAGAGAGATATGACGTCAGTACAAAGGGAGAGGTGGAGAGAAGAGATAACGTCAGTACAGAGAGAGATGGAGAGATGACGTCAGTACCAGAAGAGATGGAGAGAGAGATATAACGTCAGTACAGAGAGATAGAGAGAGAGAGATGGAGAGATGACGTCAGTACAGAAGAGAGGTAGAGATGACATCAGTACAGAGAGAGAGAGATGGAGAGATGACGTCAGTACAGAGAGAGAGAGAGAGAGAGAGAGAGAGAGAGAGAGAGACGGTCACCACACAACAGTCTCCTGTCCAAAAGACAAATGAGTTGTAATGGATCGTTGATGAAGGTTCAGAAATCAATGAAGTTATCACACTTGGGCATTGAAATACTACATCCAATTCAATATATTTAAATGTATAACCGTATTTATGTCAACGCAATCTAAAAAGTGGTTACGCTACAGATAAAATGTCCTGTTTGTCTGTTACCGGTTTCTAATATTATTTTTTTCCAAAATGATTTAAAATTGTTTTGTTTTGATTTAACAGTGCATCTGGAGCAGTACCAATATTTGCTTATTACTTAATTTTCTCAGTCATTACTATTACCACACATCGGTGATTGAAAACCAGAACCGGGAGGACTGGGTGAACTCCGACTTTGGTCGAAAGAAGCCGCAGTACTTTCCTGGTTACAGATTCGGGGAAAAAATTGAGATAAATCTGCCACAGAATCTAGACGCAAGCAAAACCCGAACAGAGAAGGAAATTTACATAGCGGCAACCATGACACCCAAGGACGCTACGCACCGTTTACTTTTAGTGGAGTATTTTGTTGGAGTGGAAAAATCTGCACACGCGCGCACACACGCTTTGTGGATGGTT
>JACATO010000287.1:0-75201 GCA_018389105.1 Nautilus pompilius | reverse complement strand
TTCGATGGAAGTCTGTCACGCGCCCTTTTGTTCACTAGATAAAATCCGGGAGCAAACTTTTATGTAAGTGTCACAACACAATGCTGATAGTTACGTAACTTTTTTTTGCTCCTTTAACACTGATTAACGCCAGCAACTGGTTGGAGTGGAGAGAGAAGGTACTGCTTGCTTGCCTTTTCAATTGCGCGATACCAGTTATGACTGGCACGACGAATGGAGCTGCATTATTTCTGGCAGCTTTTAAACGATCTCGGGACAATGGCCATGGCGCTTATCCCTGAACCTAGGCCCATCAAAATAGCAATGCTAACTTAATGGAAGTATGAATTAGATTATAGAGAGTTTGTAAACGGCAAAATCTTAATACTATCTCTAGCCCCAACCCAAAAGAGAACAATTCCCAAACATTTATTTAACACTGGCAGAACCTAATCTTTCCTAACATTAACCTCAGCCTTTAACCTAAGCTCAGTCAGAAACTTAACACAGAACCAAACCCTAATCTCAAATCTAAATTTAAATCTAACCTTTGCTACGTCTGATCCGAAATTTATCTTTTTTGAAACGTAATTTAGCCAACCCTAAACCTAAACCTACCTTAAACCTACATTATTCTTAACCTAGCTCTATATTCAAGCTTTAACTACTTACCCCTAGCTCTGACCTTAACCTACCTTTAACCTACATTATTCTTAACCTAGCTCTATATTCAAGCTTTAACTACTTACCCCTAGCTCTGACCTTAACCTACCTTTAACCTACATTATTCTTAACCTAGCTCTATATCCAAGCTTTAACTACTTACCCCTAGCTCTGACCTTAACCTACCTTTAACCTACATTATTCTTAACCTAGCTCTATATCCAAGCTTTAACTACTTACCCTTAGCTCTGAGCCTAACCTTACTAACGCTAAAACCTTAAAGCCACTAAACCTGAGAAATGGACCCCGGATGATAAGGACAGATGTAATAGTACAACAGAACGGTTTCAGGTGGACTGGCTCCTTCACATTAGCGAGACTCCATTTCTAACTCGGCCTTTTTCGAATGTAGGAAAACAGAACACAGTTGGGTATTATGTGGACTAAATAACCTCCGCTCGGTGACGATAATGTCCCAGCAAAAACATCGATGTTTTGGTGGAGACTGGCCTTTAACCTGCGAATTCCTAATTGCTAATCTAACCAGTAACACCCCCAACCCACCCGAGGCTTCGATCCGCGTTCTGCTTAGCGATCGCGTTGATTGGATATAGGAACAAATCTTTAAGCACAATTTTCAAAACAACAAAATTAACCTTTGTTAATTAAACTGAATTAGACACCTCGTTTGTCGACAAAATACCCAGTTCTGATTGTTCTCTCTATATTTCTTTTTTCGCAGACAAAGCCTTTAAGGGTTATGGTAAATGGCTTGCTAAGGAGTGGAGCGTCTGAGTTATTACGATATGTCCCCCTCCGCATACAGGTGGCTCGGATCCCTTTAACTCCCACACTCCGCAGGTGCTTCCGGGTCGACTCATACAGACACTGGAAATGAGTACCCGGCCCAGACATTTGAGATCCTAGGCGGTGAGAAAGGATATCAGCAGCTTTCCCTAATCCAAAAGCGGTTTGTTTTTTTTTATTATTAATCATTTTGACAAATTTCCGCTCAGAGCGATGCGGATTATCTTAATCCGTGTATTCGCTACGAAATCACGGATGTTCGAGCCTTTGTTTCCCAGCGAATAGGCGCCTCGGGTCGGCGTGTCGGAAGTAACCCGTCCCATCCTCTTTCCGGAGGAAGGCCAGCGTCACCGCATCCTGACCGCTGGCCGTCTTCGGGCAGACTCGGTTAACTCTGAGTGGCCGGCCCGTTTGTCCAGTGAGAGCGGCATCTCTCGAGCGATCCACTGTATGCACTGGTCGAAAAGTCGTATTTACTTCATCTTTGAAAAATGCATTCCTCAAGCCACGGAACCTCTCCCACTTCCTCCCTTTCGTTTCGGTATTATAAAAGCTGGAGTTGAACGAAGCCAACACACTCGCCACTGAGCCACATTGCCTGGCACTATCTTTCAAATATAATAAACCTAATTACCATTTAAAGATCGCGTTAAGCTTCTTCAAGCAGTTGTTACAGATTAAGAGAAAATAGCCTTGGCTCAGTGTTGGGTACATATAATTTAGACTCTACCCCCACAGTTCTAAGGACGACCTTTTTAACCCCCTCCCTCACAATAAAGAAGATAGCTCAAGTAGCAATCGAATAATTATGGAAACATTTTAAGTGTCAAGCAGAGCAGGTTATTTAAAATATTCACATTTACGTTTGTGTTCCACCGGGTCCATTCTATCATTCTCTTCATGTGGATACTGAAGTTTAATTGATGGAAAGTGTCTTTATAAGAATATGGGATGCTCCGAGCATCATCATATTATTATTATTATTATTATTATTATTATTATTATTATTATTATTATTATTATTATTATATTATTATTATTATTATGTAGACATCTAACAGGTGTGCTTTGCTTAGTGAAAAAGCTTTCACAACTTGTTTCTGACCATTTCTCTGTCAATACAGCAAATAGAAAAGAAAACAGTTATCTTCATCAAGAATTAGGATCAAACGAACAAAAGCGGGGTTAAGTGTAATGTCTTACGGACAGAACTCATGGCCCTTTCCTTCTTAAATGTTTAGACCATTGTAGTAAGGTAGATACTTCGGCTCCTAAGAAGGAAATATCACGTGACAATCTTATAGAAATCGAAGTCTTGGCTACGCTGCTTAGCGGATTACAACCAGACTTCATGTTTCGGAAGCTGCGCGCAAGAATCTGAGGATGATACGGTACATTTATAATGTTGACGACAGAGGTCGTCAAGGAAGAAGCACTTAACTCTTCGGAAGTGCTAAGTACCCGGGGAGATGTTTTCTACATAGTAGACGACGAGACAGTATGGGTCGTGCAAATGAGGCAGCTGAAAGTACAGGTGGTAACGTTCCTTCAAGAACATTACGATGCACGTTGGCGTGAAGTGGTCTTGACGGATGCGCACCTGTCCGGGAAACCTTTGTTGTGGAGAAGCAATCAAACGGCGACGACCGAACCTGGGAGCGGGTGGCCGGTTCCCATTTTTTAACTGTTCGGGCGATAACCAATGGCGAACCGGGGACTAATTCAAACGCCAGCGTGCAGCAGTCACGGTAAAGCATAAATAGGTTTCCCACTTTTTGTGATCTTGGAATAAAAAAGGTGTGTGTGTGTGTGTGTGTGTGTGTGTGTGTGTGTGTGTGTGTGGTGTGTGTGTTGTGTGTGTGTGTGTGTTGTGTGTGTGTGTGTGTGTGTGTGTGTGTGTGTGTGTGTCATTCGCCTCTTTTCCTCTCAGGTGTTTCTTCGCATCCTAGGCTGATTTTTTTTTTTTTTTTTTGGTCTTCTGTGCTTTCGGCATCTAACTGTCTTGTAATCTATGGTCTGTTTTTGTTCTTTTCTCTGTTTTTTTTTTTCCTTCTTAGATTAGTTAGAGTTCTCTTGTCTCTCCTGGAGTTAGATTCCGTAGGTGTGAGTCTCGGGCGTTTTTCTCGCTGATGGTATCATCAGCATCATCTTTATTGGCTTCCGGGGTTCCTTTTTGTTCTGGCTAGCCGTATTCCTCCTCTGCACCCTTGGTTCCCCGAAAACAGAGCCTAGCAACGCAATGGGGGAGGAGGGCTCCACAAAGACGTGGAGCCCGGCTAAAGGTACTTCACAGAGTCATGACCATATTGGCCTTCATGGTATTTCTGCCACTGTTGTTTAACCCCTTCCCTGCGCCTGCCAAAACAGTCGACTCTGAGGTCCAGAACATCAGGAGAGAAATAAAGTCTACGAATGACATGAGACAATGTCGTCTCTGCTGTTGTTTTATTAATGTTCCTTCATAAATATTTAGTCGAAAAGCAAATATTTCTTCCTTTTTTTACACCGAATTCGCCACGAGTTTTTATTCCTTGAAATCTTTAAATTACTAAACTTCACGTCCGGAAAACAGAGTGATATTTAAGCTTACTTAGAAATTAACGTTAAACTTTAGAAATACTTCAAAATCTCCGCTAAACAAAAGCAAATTTTATGAAGATGCAACCGGTGTTAAATCTCTTGTACTAAGAATACTTTCATCAGATTCCAACTGTAATTGAGTTTAATTATCAAAACTTAGAATTTAATTAAATTGGCAGACATTAAATCTCAAGCTACAGGTTTAGTTCTTTAAGTATTAAAAGCCTTTTTAACTGAATTTACTTGACATTGGATGATTTCAGAATTCAACTTCACTAACATTAATATCAAAATTTAATTGTTTAATAAAATTTATATATCGTCTTCAATTGAATTATCCAAACTTTAAGTTTATTTGGATTAGCTTCCAGATTTACCCGAATTTGGTGACATTAAATATTTATTAGGTTCTAATTAACGTTTCTTGTATTAAGAATCGTTTTAATTGAATTAACACAAGTTAAATATCAAGTTTAAGTAAACTTAGTTAAAATTAATTTTAGATTCAACTGAATTACTGGCATCACATTTTCAGAAAATTCTAAACTTAGTTTATTGCTAAGAATTACAATGAATATTGTGAAGTTTGCAACTGATTTGCTTCGCTATGCTCCAAACTGATTTACTTTCATTAAAGAGAATTATAACCTTTCTTTATATTTTTTTGTGAAACTATACCGATCACGCTGAGTTGTTTTTATATCCATTTATTTGACAACAGAATTTCTGTATTAGTGTCTGAGCATTGAAAATAGTCCCTCACTCAGATGGAGGATAGTTTCTGCCAAGTGGCTGACGGCCAATCGCTTTTGTAGACCGCGGTGTAATGAGGTGGCAGGCCACTTCTCTTCCTCGCCGCCGGGAGTCGCTTGCAGTGCTGGCTGAGTCGATATGGACGCGCCGGCCGCAAGAACTCAATCCCTGTCGACGTCTCAACCGCTTAGCCACAAGAAAAAAACGGCCTTCTGGCATTTAAATCTCAAACACATTTAAGAATTAAAGTGAAAAAAAACAACAACACAATCACCTTGAATTTACATAACTTTGTATAAAATAATCTATATAAGATAAAACATTTTTTTTTGTCTTAAGAAAATGCTGCACCTTTATTTAAGATAGGCGTACATATTATTTCTAATCTAACATGGCAGACGTTTTTTCTCAGATTTAATCTCCAGTAAATCTGATAAATGTGTGATATTATATATTTTTCTAAAAGATATTTCGTTTTACAAATTTTATTTAAATAACTCGGCGTTAGTAAAGCAGCTTGGATACATTTGTTATCTTGAATACTGTTTTTCCTGTGCTCCACGATTTCCCAGGTAAAGTTACATGAATGTGTGTGTGTTGTGTGTACTTTACAAATTGAAACAGACCGCCAAACTGTTACATTCCGTTTGCCAATTCCTCGCTTAGTTCCAAGAAACATAAATTTTGGTTGAGACTCGGAACGACAGGTGGGCGTACAAAGGGGACTGCCAGGAAGATTGGTCAGGTGGCGAGTTCTTCACACATAGAGAGATTTCGCTTGGTGATTGGACACGAATGGCATTAATGTACATATGAAAACCAGGAAAAGGTGATTCTTATTAGAAATCTGTTAGCGTAAAAGAGCTTGAAAAGAATAATTGCAAATAATTAATTTTTAAAAAAAAAACAAAAAAAAACTGTTGGTAAATTCAAACATCCCATAGCACTGAAGTTCCTCTTCTGATTTTAAAATGTAGTCACAAACCTTTACCCCCCTGGGAAAGAATTGTTGCAGCGGGTGTTTAATTTTAAAAAAGTTATAATTTTGCTTTCGCGAAATTTGTCATCTTATAAAAATTCGGCAGAACTCGATCGATTCACATTCACTGGACGAGTCGCACCTTTAATTTGGCGCTAGGTTTCGTGTAGAATCGTTTCTCATTCGCCGTGTAAAGATGTCCTTTAAATCAAATCGCTAGGCACGAGACTTTCCCCGGGACAACCCTGATCACCAATCCATGCCAACGCGCCGGTCTGCGGTCTTCTGTTAGACGTCAGTATTCTTCCGGACGGCTGGGAGCCAAGACGGGGGAGCGAAGCACCTGCTTCTGCTTGTGGCTCTAACTCTTCAATTTTAGAGGCGGAGAGTTCGGAGGTAAACCCACGCGGCCGGCTGATGAGGAGCAGGAAAGCGTGCCAAGGAGTCTGCACGACTGGGATTCGAACTCGGCTCCTCAAACCCTAGCAAATCCAATTTAACCCTTTCCCGCGCTTCCGAATTTATCTAACTGCTGCGGTACTTAGCGGAAGCACCCGACCAGAAAGCCATAGCTGGGCACGAGCACGGTTAACACATTGGATGTCAGAAACTCATCCGTCTATTCTCCCTGCTGTCTCTGCTGTTCTGTCCCCACAACAGAAAAAAAAAAAAAAAATACCTTGTTCTCTCTCGTTCATTTTCGCTATAGAAGTAAATCTTTACTAACTCCTTCTATTCCGCTATGTAAAAAGAAAGAAACTGCTCTTGGTTTTATAAGCCGTGAAAAATGCAATACATTCAAATCAGGTTGTCAAATTATTATGGCAAGACGGTGTACATTATTAAATCAACTCCGCCTGATAACTCGTAGGATGATATATGATATATATATATACGAACAAGTATCGCTTTCTGTCACTTGTATGTCCGCTTATTAGTGGTTTGTTTATCAGAGACTGCAACATTTAAGAGTGACTGGATAATCCAGTCCTAATCCATTAACTTAAGATGAAGCCTCATCCAACGAAAACTACGCTACAAACTAAGCAAAAATTTTAGCCGCTTCAGATACTTAACTACTGTCGTCGGTTTAAGTAAAATCTGATTTGATTTAATTAGAGAATTATACCCGCCACAGGGAATTAGAAAGCGGGTTACCGACTTTCATCGTAACTGACCGAAGGCTTTCACTTTTGCTGTATCCTTGGAAAGCCAGGGACCTCGCGCAGTTGTCATTCTTCGGGTATTCGCCCGTCGCGGTTAATACATCTTAATCAGTATCTAGCCGGATGAATAATAATGATCAGCTGTTTTGTGCACCATAAACGAAAGATCACTTTTCCACATCAATAGTAACTGAGATTCAGACCGAAAAGGCCGTACACGTGTGATGTCTGCATAGCATTTATTACAGAGCATATTCTTTTAATGTCAGCTCCCTGTGCACCATCTAAAGTGTATTTGCCACTACCATTAAAATCTGTGTTACTCTGCAAAAATTGATCCTCAGGGGCTGTGACGAACGGTGTCATACACGTCAATATAGCCCTTTACAACGATAGCCCCCCTTTTAGATCGAACTCCACTCGTTTTGTATTACGAATTACTTGGGTAAATGTGCAGCCAGTTCAACACAAATAACAGTGCTTTTAGACAGAGGTGCGATTGCACTTAGATGGTATAGGATAAAAACTGACGTGTAATTATTATTATTAATAGTAGCAATATAAAATACTAAGTCACCTCTCACGTGCGGAGTTATAGACCTTATATAGGTGCGGGAGAACTAATTCTATTCATTTCTTTACAGATGGAAATCTTTGTTCCGTTACTCACGACTTCGCTGTTATTCATTTCGGAGGTTGGAAGTAAGCAATCACATTTTTATAAAGTCGAAGTTCGTTAATGAAAATAAAGTTGTAAAAACCCTCTTATAAAGTTGTTCGTATAAATTCCAAGTTAAGACTTCATAACCAATAATAAAAGCTGCAGATAAAGTTTATCTGCATCATAAAAAGTAAGAAAACTATGGAAAATAACACAGTGGCAGCTGAGTCGACTCTGCTTAGTCAAAGACGTTTCTATGTTTCACAGGTGCGCGTATATAATATGACATTTAACTGTGAGGGTGTGGAAATTATGAAAAGAGCTGTACAAAGAAAGAATTACTTCCCATGAGTAAACATGGAGAAGATTTCGTCATGGTATAGGGTTGGATTACCGTGATTGGCAAAATGAGTATTATTCTCCGTCTGCTAAAATACTTGACAGCGAATATAATGCTCCAAGTTCGTGTCATTCCGTTTCCATTTCGGAATAACCAGGTTTCACGTTTTTCATGTAATATTAACAATAGCAGACTAGCAAAATCCTCCCCTCCCTCAAAGACTGCCACTGACAGCGATTTCAAAAGCCATTCACCAATTCCCCACAATCTCCAGACACCTGGATGTGGCAATCCAGGTAAATGGGACTGGATTCTATAGGGTGCCCGCAGTAACTGGAAGTAGGAGATACTTTTGACCCTGGCGTCTCCCTGTGCGCAGTTATTGGGACTGTGACAAATTACACCCTTTTTCTTCTGTTCAGATTTACTTCCTCGTTCTAAGGTATACCGTCAGGGTTATCATCTGACGAACTGGTTTTAAATTATGTCAATTTTTTAGCAAAATCTTATCAAAAGAGTTTTACCATGTGTTTTATATCTATTCCTTTCCCAGCTTCTGTGCACATGTAATTGATTAATTTTTAATATTTCCCTTTTTTTTTAAATTTTACGACATTAATTTTTCTTATACCGCATTTACTTAATTCTGAAATTTGTTACTAGACAATAAGGAATGCCAGACTTCATAAAAAAGCTCCGGTTTTGGACGCTGTCTTGCGTCGTTGATAACACTGTAGAGACTCTGAGCTTTGATAAGAGGAGAAACGAGATTAATTAATTCTTCTTTTGTGCCGCCAGTTTATATTTTTCTTTAATCGACTGTAAGCGTACAAAATTTAAGCCTATCTAATTACTACTATGACGAAGTAAATAATCGTATCTGTGTATTTCGGTGCCATTAAATATAAACAGCTCGTATCAGCTATTAAAGTTGTTAGTGGCTCGAATGGAACTTGAACATCGCAAAAAGCAAAAAATTAATTGTTAGTTAGTTTTTTTTTTAATTTAGTAAAAGTTCTACTCTTGTTTCATGGAAAGACGTAATATTAGTTTTAGTTTTTTTTTTAACTGGTATTTTTTCCTCTACTAGAGTAACAAAAAAAAGGAACTTAGCTATTTGTATGGAATAAACACCTTTAGGAATTTTTTCTTTAAAATTACAAAAGAGATTAGGCGGCATTAAAAAGACTTCACGTTATACTGAAAACAACTGCACGGTTTCTCTTCTCTCTCTCTCTCTCTCTCTCTCTCTCCTCTCTCTCTCTCTCTCTCTCTCTCTCTTCATCTCTCTGTAATAACGTCATCTCTCTCTCTGTGTCTCTCTCCGTAATGACGTCATGTCTCTCTCTGTAATGAACATCATCTCTCTGTAATGACGTCATGTCTCTCTCTGTAATGAACATCATCTCTGTGTAATGACGTCATCTCTCTCTCTCTCTCTCTCTCTCGAGTTTTTATTGCGATCAAAACGCGGTACAGTACAGTTTCACGCGTCTCTCAAAATGGAACAGTACTTCGTCTTTGTCGTTAACCCTAGCCCTAACCCTTAACTTTCCGAGACATTTTACGCGGCTAGCTGTATACTGGTGCTGACATATACAAATACCTTCGGCAGTCGCACCTGTTTTCTACCGCTACAAATAACATTCTGTTAGTTTGATTCAAAAGACGTAACAAATTACTTCTGATATCAGCGCAGTACGGATCGCTAGGAAGAAAAGAAGCAATGCAAACACCTGCATAACAGTCTGAATTAGCGGTGTAATTACTTTTGTAATTAACCTCCCATAAGCGCAAATTTCGCCATGACAATGATTTAAAGCTCTTGTCTAGGTTGGTAGAGTCAGTATTTGGTAAGTAAAGAAGAGGCAGGCTGAAGGTGATCGAGTAGACACACAGAGCGGAAACCGACCATTGCAAAGTGTCTCAGTCATTTCACCTTTGACAGCAACTTAACTCGAATTTTTGCCAAATATGAACAAAGAGAAGAGTAAAAGGAAACCATGGATATAAAAATGTTTTACACACTTAATGGAAGATAAGATACGCGTGATGCCACTTTAGTGTGCCAACATCAGTCTTTTCATCGGTATCGTTTGGACTGACACCCAGCAGGATATGGTTAATGTTATTCAAGTAAGATGAATTCAAGGTCACTGGAGAGTTGGGTTTTTTGGGACTTTATACCAGTTAGTAAAACTTGAAGTAACGATGAGTTTTCATTTAGTGCGACAAACAAAGAAAAGAAAAACTGGATTATCAGTTGAAATAAAAGAATATTATCATCAAAGTCGCGTTAGTGTGTGTGTGTGTGAGCAGAAACTTCTTCAGAAGCAAAACAGTTTGTAAGAGAAGATATTCTTCTGTTATTACACGATTTTACCTCAGCTGATCTTATTTAGACTAACTCATTTTTAAGCTTGATTTCGAATATATTTAAAGCTGTCGTTTAATTAGAAATTATTAATAAAAGCTTATTGCATTTGAACAGTACTTTTTTTAAAAAAAAAAAACTTTTATCTCGTAAGAAAGGAATCGAAGCGAGATGTTTTCGTTTGGAAGTATAAAATTGGATAAATAAAGCGAAAGCGAGAAAAATCTCGAGATGTTACTGTATAGGAAGATGCAATACAAAGGCAGAAACAAGGTATTGTCGTAAATCGAAATTTCGTTTCCTCTTCAAAGGCCAGAATGGTTACCGACGTTGGTGCTACTACACGAACTGGGCTCAGTATCGACCCCAGCCTTTTAAATACACAACTGGCCAGATCGATCCGCACTTGTGTACACACATATCTTACGCTTTTGCAACGCTGAAATCAAAGGTGATGAAGCCGTTTGAATGGAACGACGAGACCATGTAAGTTGCTTGCTTGTAGTGTTTGACTAGGCTGCGTGGATTAGAAACAGGGCCCCTTGTCATAATTTACACGCCCTTATTACTAGAAATGTTCCAACGGAACCCGGCTGAGATAGCAGCGCCATAATGGTATCAGGCCGGTGTTAATTTGGATTCCGTCCCTAGTATTTACTTACCTGGCCGCAGACAAAGGTGTACAAAATAACACGTTCTTGCAACTTTGTAGAGTTTCTTATTTCGATTTGTTCTACCCTGATCATGTGGGATCCCTTTAACGAGACGTTAAGCCCTTAAATCTGTGACTGTTAGACTTTTTTGTGGTACGAAGATTAATTTTGAAAATCTATTGTTGTTTTTTTTTAATACCTTTATATGTGATAATGGATAATGGGGGTATGTATGAACCACTCGCCATAATGGACTCGCACCGGAGAAGGAAAGACGTCGATCAACATGAAAGAATAAAGACCAGATGCAGATAATTGACCAATTGAACCTTGCAGAGGTACAAAAAAGGCGCTACCACTTTCAGTTCTGACTGGACCAAAATATAGCATCTTCCCTCTATGCATTTTAAAGATGCCCGCTTGTGCTCACGGTTTTTAGATGAAACACCTACAAGACCGCCAACATCTAAAGCCGTTCTAAATTAAGTAAATAAATAGGAAAAACGAAAATACTTTGGCGCAAAATAGTTCGGGTCTTGTTTGTTTGTTGTTTTTTTTTCCACGCTACCGAACCTACGTTTCGATTTTCCCATTGTCATCATCAGTGTTTAGTCCGTGGGGCGTGGGGGGAGAAGCCCGAACTAACTCGCTTCTTTGGAAATGGCGAGTATTTTGTTAGAGAGAGAGAGTCTCCGGCGATCAACGTACACTCACCGTAATATGTTTCTCCGTGTCTGTGTCGTACGTACACCGATGTTTATATGGTAATGAAACGTAGTGCCGTGGTTGTCCTCTAGGGAGCGTTGTCAACTCCTCGCCACGAGGGTCCCGACACTTCCAACCTTGACAAGGAAAATCTTGGTAGAACGTTTTTATTTTTAGATGTTGGAGGAAATCAGAGTACCCACCCCTCAAAAAAAAAAGAAATTGAACTTGGATTCTTTGTCTTATGCTATTATACATCTAATCTAACTGTACTACTAATTAACTAATTATACATGGAATATTGAGCATTATTTTTAAAACTCAAGAACTATGGATCCAAGTGTATATTATTTAATGATGAGCGTATTTAAAAATTCTTATTTATTTAAATTTAAAGGCGGATTAGTGTTATAAAATCTCATAACTTCTTTACGGGTTTTACTAAAGTGACTCGGAATAAACAAAATTCGGTACATCTGTAGAATTATAAAGAATATTTTGAACATCTGTAATGTGCCTTGTTTCGTAATGATAAACAACCAATAATTCTTTGGTAATCTAAAGTTTGATGACTGTAGGCGGTTAGCGGACGTCGGTTATATAGGTATCCGACCTAATTTGGAGGTTGGAAAGTGGAAGAAAATCCCTTCTCTAATTTACTTTCTCCTGTGCCCACTTTCTCTTTGCGAAGGTACAAACAGGTGATTGCAAACAAGCAGGCAAATCAAGATCTCAAAATACTTCTCGCTTTGGGTGGTTGGAATCTAGCTTCAAAACCATTCGCGGAGCTTGTGGCCGACCCCCTTTCCATCCTGCTGTTTGCCAAGGACACGATCAACTTTCTCAGGCAGAGAAATTTCGATGGTTTGGATCTTGACTGGGAGTACCCGGCCAACCGTGGTAGTCCGCCAGACGACCGGGAGAGATTCACGGCGCTCATAGTGGTAAGAACAAGAACTCAAAATTGCTTCCTTTCTTCTGTTTGTATTTCGTTTGTTTCAAAGACTGGTCCCCTTGTTTTCTAATATGATCTACTTTCCCTAGTTTAAGAGTTGTGTTCACTTAACAGAAGGACGCTGAGTTTACATGGCATTTACCATCTTTCAATGGTTCTAAACGTCAATGATTAGAGATAGACCAAAGTTGGATTTCTGGCCAGTGGCTCTTTTAAATCCCCAAGAAATAGAAATATACTAATACGAATTTCTAATTGGTTTAAATTATTAAAAATTATCATGGACAACTTATTCCAACTATTCACGAACCTGTTACTAAAACGTGATACCTCAGTTAATTTACACTCAAGTTCTTGGCTGTAGATATAAAGGAGAATTTTTCTTGTTTTTCGCGCATAAAATCCTAATTATTCTGAAGATCTCTATTAGGTTTTGCCCTCCACCCCAAGGACAGACGTAAGGAATAACCTCTCTCTTTTTTGTACAGACATTTATTTGCATTCCATAATAAAGCTAGATGTGATACGATAATGCCTGGCCCATTACTCGCTAGGTGCTTAAGCCAGTCACCCGGAACTTTATATTGGCCGTGTTCCACCGCTTGTATTATCCTTGCATTACTGCAAGGATACGTAAATCCATCGCCACTGACTGCTGATGGTGTCTCTCCCCAGGAGTTGGCGAAAGCATTTCAGGACGAGTCGAGAAGAACCGGAAAACCAAAACTTATCTTGGCTGCTGCTGTTGCAGCGGGAAAAAGCACGATTGATACAGCTTACGAAATTCCAAAGATTTCCAGGTATCATTTGCAATTTCAGTTTCTCTTTTACTTTTAACAACAAATTATTAGCATCAACTAATCTTCTCCTACCTGCGAAATTTCCGTGTTTAACACCTTGCTTACCTGACTTGAAAATACGGTAAAGATTTCCTTTTTTTTTACCAGTAAAGAGAAAAAGATAAATAAATGATAAATACCCTTTAAAGGAAGTTTGATGTCAAAGATATCATTTCATCTACACTGTGAAAAAGGTGCCTATTCTTTAATAAGCTATCAACTTTAACATCCATAATATTTAACACTGGACATAAGTCATTTCCTGAACATTAATTGAAAGGAAAACAAAACTTTATCTGCACTTCATCCTCAGTAACTGACGTAGAGAAACCTAAAGACAATCTACAGGTGCCACCTGCATGACATTTAATATCTTCTGTATCTATTGTCGTGCAGAAAGTGCTTTTTGGTGGTTTCTGATGTCTCTTATTAAAGTTCACTTGTACAGTTAATACTAGTGTAATGGGAGGTATCCATAATACTCTTGGAGAATCGCCATGACTTGGAAATTGGCGAATCAATATCAAAGTCTATCTGAATCTTAAGCCCTTGTTCACAGTTATCTATTTTATAAGCATCTCAAATACGATATTACACTGTGTTTAACTAAATTACAGTAAGATGTCAATCAACAGATTTTATAGTCCGCCTGGCTCTCGTTTTGAAAAATAAATACATTTATTTTCCCTTATCGTGAAGTGATTAAATGTAAATAAATTTACAGCTTGTATTTTGTTCAGCGTGATAAAGAAGAATAGGCAACGGCTAAATGGCATCTGTTAGATACGATCTGTTAAAGTAGACCTTCCACTGAGTTTTAGACTGTTCTAAGCCTTAAATGGACATTTATTATGCCATGCAACTTGCAATTATTAAGGATATCAAAATAAAGAAACGCTTGGGTAAGATTTACAGTATAAAAGCATAAAATATGCGACAAATAAACAAGTTAGTCTTTCGCTAATAGAAATGACGGCCATAGGCCGACCTAAAAGAAACAATTCCCAACTTAACTGTGCATAGTCAACTTACGTTAACTTATCCTTGTTTAAAATCTTATACCCGGTGAGCTCTTTAGCCATCGGCAACCACGATTTTACGTCTATAAAAAAAGAAATATTAAAGGTGGTGGGCATTTAAGATCATGTCTGTGTTTCTTAGCTAACGTCTACTAGAAGATGACGTAGTTAAAAACAGTGGCCATATAGCTCTGTACTAAGAACTCTGACGTAAGATAAAAGAGCAGTCGAAGGGTTAACAGATAAATTACCGAACTGAATTGCTGACCTTTTCTTTGGCATTGTAGTATAATTTTAATTCAATCATTTTTTTTTCAGATATTTTGATTATTTATCTACAATTAACGATTCTTTTCCAATCTTTTCCTTTTATCACTAGACTCTTGGATTACTTGAACTTGATGACGTATGACTTCCATGGCGTATGGGACAATAAAACTGGTCAGAATAGCCCCTTAAGACCTCTCAGCACGGAAAAGGGCGAACTCAGATACTGGAACATGGTAAGTCGTAAATCTGTAGACGGAATTAAAATCAAAGAACCTTGTGTGTCACGAGTCTCATCATATCATAAATGGTTTTTATAAATTATCATATAAACTTGTACGATTCTTAAACCTTTTACTTGGTTTGCTATTGAAACATTTTCCTTGTGTTTTTTTTTTTTGCCCTTTAAATGCCATTTCTCAACAGAAATTGTGCACGACGCCATGAAATGCTGGATATAGAGTTACGTCCCTTTCTTATTTTTTTAAAAAAGAAGCCATACTTACTTTTACTGTACACAGCAGAAAGAAACTTCTTGCCAGTGATAATTAATTTCTGGTTATTATAACTCTGACTTTAACTTCTTTTTTTTTTGTAATTGTTAAAGGAGTAATCAAACCTTCATTACAAGAATTACATATATAGTTTATACTAACTACGATCAAAATGAACTCTTTTGGAGCCGGTCAGAGGCGACGCTATCCGAGCCGGGGTACATTTGAAGCTCCCTAGTACAATTATACCAAAGGTTTGGTTTAACGATGATTGTAACCCAGTTAATGAGGATCCAGAGGCGCATGAGAATGTAAAGATGATAAAAATAGGCCTGAAGACAGCAAGAGAATATGCGTGATGAATCAGTTTGTTCGCAAACTCCATAATTATGACCTCCAGTGTATATATTCCTGTTTGTTTTGTTTTTTTAATGTTTGCTTTGAAATTGCATTTTCTTTGTATAACGATTGTTTATTTGTTGGGTTTTTTTAAGGAAAAGTCGTCCAAATACTGGATATCAATGGGAGCTAGTCCTCAGAAGATCAACGTTGGTATCGCCTTGTATGGACGTACCTTCACCCTCTTGAACCCTAGTGTCAACGGTGTTGGAAGTCCCATTTCAAGGGCCGGTAACAAAGGCAAATACTCTCGGACAGCAGGATTTCTTGCCTATTTCGAGGTAACAACACGTGTGTGTGGGCATGTGTGGAGAGAGAGAGGGAGAGAGATGGCATCAGTACAAAAAGAGAGAGAGATATTGTCAATACAGAGAGAGATGACGTCAATACAGAGAGAGAGAGATGATGTTAGTACAGAGAGAGATGACGTTAGTACAGAGAGAAATGACGTCAATACAGAGAGGGAGACATGATGTTAGTACAGAGAGAGATGACGTCAATACAGAGAGAGAGATGATGTTAGTACAGAGAGAGATGACGTCAATACAGAGAGAGAGATGATGTTAGTACAGAGAGAGATGACGTTAGTACAGAGAGAGAGATGACGTCAATACAGAGAGGGAGACATGATGTTAGTACAGAGAGAGATGACGTCAATACAGAGAGGGAGACATGATGTTAGTACAGAGAGAGATGACGTCAATACAGAGAGAGAGAGAGAGATGATGTTAGTACAGAGAGAGATGACGTCAATACAGAGAGGGAGACATGATGTTAGTACAGAGAGAGATGACGTCAATACAGAGAGAGAGATGATGTTAGTACAGAGAGAGATGACGTCAATACAGAGAGAGAGATGATGTTAGTACAGAGAGAGATGACGTCAATACAGAGAGAGAGATGATGTTAGTACAGAGAGAGATGACGTTAGTACAGAGAGAGAGATGACGTCAATACAGAGAGGGAGACATGATGTTAGTACAGAGAGAGATGACGTCAATACAGAGAGAGAGAAAGATGATGTTAGTACAGAGAGAGATGACGTCAATACAGAGAGAGAGAGAGATGATGTTAGTACAGAGAGAGATGACGTCAATACAGAGAGGGAGAGATGATGTTAGTACAGAGAGAGATGATGTTAGTACAGAGAGAGATGACGTCAATACAGAGAGAGAGATGATGTTAGTACAGAGAGAGATGACGTCAATACAGAGAGAGAGATGATGTTAGTACAGAGAGAGATGACGTTAGTACAGAGAGAGAGATGACGTCAATACAGAGAGAGATGACGTTAGTACAGAGAGAGAGAGATGACGTCAATACAGAGAGAGATGACGTTAGTACAGAGAGAGAGATGACGTCAATACAGAGAGGGAGAGATGATGTTAGTACAGAGAGAGATAACGTCAATACAGAGAGAGATGATGTTAGTACAGAGAGAGAGAGATGACGTCAGTACAGAGAGAGATGACGTCAATACAGAGAGAGAAAGAGAGATAGTAGTCATAATAATGATAGCTTCCTTAAAATGTTATTTTCCCCTTAATTAAGAAAACAGCCTATTACTTTATTTCAGTAATGTACAAAAATCAAACGACTAAGTACATTTATAAGTTGTGTAGAAACTGTGTTTCCCAAAGTAAATTATGTGGGTAACCTAATCACAAAACCCCATAACTATTGCGCAAAAGGAATTTACTTAAAAATTAGCAAAACAAATCGAAATATTTTTAAAATGTTCTCTATGAATATGTAAATCATCTGTTTTATTGGTGAGTTAGAATGATTTGCTTCTACCTACAACTGTATAATACTCTATTGTTCCGGCTCTAGTTGCGAGGTTTTACCTGTAGCGGAAGCAAAGGTCGACTTGGCTGAAAGATCTACTTTTCATTTGATTTTTTTTTTTTATAGATTTGTAAAATGCTTGCAAATGGCGCAACTGACCACTGGAATGCGGAACAGGTAGTTCCATACCTGGTCCAGGGAGACCAATGGGTCGGATACGAGAATGTAAGAAGTTTGCAAGCTAAGGTGGGTAATATGTACAGCATTAACCCAGAAGTACTGGGGTGCACCACTTATGAATTTAAAGCTTCCGTGTCCGAATTTATGCAATCAATCCGGTTTAATGGAGGGAATATTCAAGTATCTAGTTAAATGTTCACAAAAACTAACAGCCTGTGCTAGCAGTACGCTGGGTTTCTGGTTATATCATCGTGTTAATAAAACTTCTAGACAAATTAAGAACGAAGCCAAGAAACCACAAACCAATTAAAGGTGCGGGTTTAACAAAATCTGCTCAAATCTTCTCTATTAATAAAATTCGTCGTTAAACTACAAGTCTGAAGTGATCCTGGACGAACTGGACGGATAAATGAGTCGTGAACATCGTTGAATTCTGGTTCATTTGGAAATTCTTATTGGCAGCGTGTGTGACGTCACGGAAGGCCTCATTTTCCGGAGTCAGAATTTGTCTTATGGTGACGGCCAGTTCCTTAACTTCTGGACCACCAATGCATTCGTTGAATAGTAACAGTCCGTCGCCAACCACGTTTACGCTTCTAAAAGACTCTGAGGAAAGGTTCGACAGATTTAGTCGAGTCACTTATAGGCGATAAACGATTTACAGCTCTCGCCTGTATAGTGTTTGCGTCAATTATTCATTCATGCCCAAAGTTGAATTCCATATTATACCGACCTCTGTATATTGCAGGTCAATTTCATGAGACAGCAGGGATTCGGGGGCGTAATGATCTGGTCCCTGGACCTCGACGACTTCTCTGGATCCTGTCCACAACATGGAGGCCAAAAATACCCGCTCGTGAACACCCTCTTGAGTGCTTTAACAGGATCAGTTGTAAAGTAAGTTTGTCGGACGATGAGGAAACTTCTTAAATGCATATAAGTTTTGTGAATAAATGGCAATAAAGACTGCAGACCAACAGGTTAGTCAAGAGCTCTTGTTGTACACTGGCGGACATAAGTGCTTGCTCCACAAACGAAATATCTCATATTTCATATACAGCAATTTTTAGCGCATATATTTGCATGTTTATCAGCATATATATACACACACACGACAAAAGTTTGCAATACAACTTTTATCAGACAGGATTTAATTTTCATAAAATTATACGGCTTATTTAATTAGTGGGTCCACAATCATGACTGACATTGTACATACATTTTTTTTAAAATTTTAGTGAAAACGGTGAATATTAGTAAATTAGATTATATTAATAAGTGTATGCAGGGTGTCAAAAAAAATGTACACGCTCTTTCGTTCGCTACCATACAAGAGTATTTAGCCTTTCATCGCTAAGACCTGTTTCATTCGGGAGCCCACAGATGGCGGCACCGTGCACATACCCTTGACGTTACACGTCTTTAGTTTGTGGCATAAATGAAAGGCATCTTTTGATAAACACTTTATTGAGAGGTGAATGGGGCCAGATGGGTCAGTTGAAACCTCTGCACGCTCTCCAGATCTCACCTTCCTGTGGGGGGGTGTTGATGGACGACGTGTACGCCACAAGACCAGCTCCCTACCACCCACCGACGGACTCCAGCAGAGAATTGGTGATGCTCAACAGCTAATTCCGGTGAAAACCTGCGTCGCTCTGTCGACAAGCGCCGGCCATGGTGGACGTTCTGAACACCTGTCATAGTGTGTGTATATATATATATATATATATATATATATCATCTGAGGTGTCTGCTGTGTAAAGAAAAATTCCTACAAGCTATAGATAAAAGTGTATCACCATAACCGCTCCACATGGGAGACAGCTCCGGTCGGGTCCGTAACACTGTGCCTAGCCGATTCTGCGCCACAAGCTTCCCGAACGGACAAACTCCATTAACGTTGGAGGAAATCCACGCAATCGGCCGGTGCTAAGAAACCTGGGAAAACACCTTTCCAGGAAGGTGTGCCGTACTGTGTGACTCGCGACCGAGAATCATCGACCTCGGGCCCCTAGTCCCATACATCTGTTATTTTAGCGCATCAAGCCAGCCCAGGTTCGGACCCCCCCCCCTAGATGACAGTTTTCGGAGGGTCGCCGAGTGAAGTGGTCTCGCATTATTTTGCGTATATTTAAATAAAGAAAGGGTCCGAGGTGATTGTTTTTTTTTTTTTTTTTTGTAATACGAACACAAAACGCGTCTCTACGAGACTAATAAATCAGTCTGCCCGCTCCTTCTTTGTAGAGAGCGTAGTGGCCGCCACGAGGGTCGCTCAACGAATACTAAAGTCCAGGGGAAAGATGCTCAGAAAGCGAGAAGCTGATTAGTATGCGCTACGGAAGCGACCCAGTCAAGAAATCTGAATATATTAAAGCCAACGAGAGACATAAATCGCCAGCGGGGATGACGAATTAAGATGGCAACAACGTGAATATTGTCTTATAGCGTAAGAGGGCGCTGACTGAGACTCGTGCAGGACAAAGCGCCCTCTACATATAACAGCGCGTACCCACTCTCAAAGTCTCGACCAGGGTCACGTTTCCTTATTCTTCAGTTCCGCGATGTGCTGCAATAGTCGATCTTCCATAACCCGTTTGTTTCCAGATCGCCAGTAGCATTTAAACGTGTCCCTATTTTAGAGCAAGGACATCCTTCTGATACAAGAGTAGGGGGGCTTATCTGTTTCGCAGCGCCCCCAAACCAGTCTCGAACCCGCGTCCTGCGCTTGTAAGTTAGCGCTGTCGATCCGCTCTTTAGTACCTGGGCCGAGACGGTGCCCACCTCGCAGGAATACTACCATCTACAATTTTTCTTTTACTCTCTTGCAGACCTTCGCCGTCTCCAAAACCGCCCAAAGGTATGAGCCCCCTTTTTTTTCCCCCTAGCCTCCTTTTGTCTTATTCCGCCCGTCTGTGACGTAAACCCATCACAATGCCACCTGAGAAAACATATACCAAAGGTAGAATACAGTGTAAAATTAATTGTTTACAATTATACTTTCATTTACACGATATATTGTATTAGAGCTCTACGTCCCAGGTGTATACAGTTCTGATTTCAAAAGTATTCTACCTATCGGTGCAATATAAGACGAAGACGAAAAGGGAGATTTGTTTTCAAGACTTCCTAATCTTAAGCGTGTATGCATTGATTATATTTTCAAATAATTACCTGTATTTCCGTGATAAGGTGTAAAACTCCACCAGGATCTGGTATCGGATGCTTGTGTACGATTTTCCGAAGGATATGATGAAGTTGAAAAGCAACAGTTCGTTTTATTTAAGTATTTAATCGATAATCGATTATAGAGCAACGCCTCAATCTCGATATTGGAGATAGCAGGGCAGGCGGGGGGGGCTGTTAATCCGTGTGGAGTGTGGGCGTGGCCTTAGCCGGCTTTTACTGTCCAACACTCGCTGGGATGTTCGCTGTTTTATTTTGTAGGAGTGGTTTTGCCAGAAATATCCTGCGACAACATTCCGCCTGGGAAGTACCCGAGTCCGCGCTCATGCGAGGAGTACATAGAGTGTATAGGCGGCGTGGCGTACGCGACCAAGTGTCTGTACGGCTTGTGGTGGAGCCAGGCCGCCCGGAAATGTGAGCCCTCCTACCTGGTCACCTGCAGCATCCATCAGTCGACGGCAATCCCATCGATTACAACCCAGGGGGTTATTATTATTATTATTATTATTATTATTATTATTATTATTCTTTATTATTATTATTATTATTATTAGTAGTAGTAGTAGTAGTAGTAGTAGTAGTGTAGTAGTAGTAGGTTATTGTCAGAAATCAAACAAGCGAATTTAAAGCTGTCTTCCATGATATTATCGCAAAATTATAGTTAAGAACATTTTTTAAAGTGCACATACAATTGTTTTTGTTGTTTAAAGACATTTAAACATGTTCTCTTGAAACTTATAGTAAAAGTGCATTTAAAGCCACATTTAAAGATACAGTTTCAAACTATTGTAATAAAAATACTTAAACAAAGAATTTTACGTTATTGCCGTAACACCACGTTTAAATTTACACTATCATAATACTATTGTATTGTCGTAAAACTACATTTAAAGTTACACTTTCGTAATACTATTGTATTGTCGTAAAACTACATTTAAAGTTATACTTTCGTAATACTATTGTATTGTCGTAAAACTACATTTAAAGTTACACTTTCGTAATACTATTGTATTGTCGTAAAACTACATTTAAAGTTACACTTTCGTAATACTGTTGTATTGTCGTAAAACTACATTTAAAGTTACACTTTCGTAATACCATTGTATCGTCGTAAAACAACATTTAAAGTTATACTTTCGTAATACTATTGTATTGTCGTAAAACTACATTTAAAGTTACACTTTCATAATACCATTGTATCGTCGTAAAACAACATTTAAAGTTACACTTTCGTAATACTATTGTATTGTCGTAAAACTACATTTAAAGTTACACTTTCATAATACTATTGTATTGTCGTAAAACTACATTTAAAGTTACACTTTCGTAATACTATTGTATTGTCGTAAAACTACATTTAAAGTTACACTTTCGTAATACCATTGTATCGTCGTAAAACAACATTTAAAGTTACACTTTCGTAATACTATTGTATTGTCGTAAAACTACATTTAAAGTTACACTTTCATAATACTATTGTATTGTCGTAAAACTACATTTAAAGTTACACTTTCGTAATACTATTGTATTGTCGTAAAACTACATTTAAAGTTACACTTTCATAATACTATTGTATTGTCGTAAAACTACATTTAAAGTTACACTTTCGTAATACTATTGTATTATCGTAAAACTACATTTAAAGTTACACTTTCATAATACTATTGTATTGTCGTAAAACTACATTTAAAGTTACACTTTCATAATACCATTGTATCGTCGTAAAACAACATTTAAAGTTACACTTTCGTAATACTATTGTATTGTCGTAAAACTACATTTAAAGTTACACTTTCATAATACTATTGTATTGTCGTAAAACTACATTTAAAGTTACACTTTCGTAATACTATTGTATTATCGTAAAACTACATTTAAAGTTACACTTTCATAATACTATTGTATTGTCGTAAAACTACATTTAAAGTTACACTTTCGTAATACTATTGTATTATCGTAAAACTACATTTAAAGTTACACTTTCGTAATACTATTGTATTGTCATAATACTACATTTAAAGTTACACTGACACTATTGTGGTAAAACCACACACAAAAGGTTTCTTTCACACGCTTTGTTGAAACCTACGTTTAAATTACTGAACCTAAAGCCGAATTTTCGCAAAATTATTGTAGTATCACATTTAAAAGTGTAAATCTACGCAATTTTGATTAACCAACCGTCAACTGCGTAAGGGATTCGACAGACCAAGGGGTTTTCCAAGCACAGAAAAGGTGTAAAAATTGCTCTGTTCCCGTGATACACAGCACTTTGTATGCTTTCATATCAGTTACAAAACTTTTTCTAAAAAAAACTCTGCATCAGAACATTAACCCTCCGCGACTGTAGAACCATAAAGGCTGACTGTTAATTAACTAACCTGTAGAGCGTAAGCAAGCAGCATCAAACAAAACGCGACCCGATTTTTTCTAATCATAAATTTAGTTTTATGGGAAAATATCAAATATTTGGTATGAGCAGACGTATTTGTGACGGTATCAGAGATAATATCCTTCGTTACGAATGTACATATGTTGAGCGTGTTTAAAGGAGTTTGCTGAAGCTTGCACCAACAACAGCATATCATTATACACAAGAAGGGCACAACGAGCAAGTAAGCTTGAGTCATGTACAAGTCCCACTGTTTCTTACATCTTACAGACAGTTACCATTTAAGACTGTTATTATTCGGTGTCATCTAGAAACGTGGTAAGCCTAAGGTATTGTTTTTCATACGGGGGCCCTCACTCCCCGGTTAGCAGATGAAATTTCGAATTATTCATCTGAAAGGGTTAATCGGTTTCCTAAACGTCGTTCACAGAAACCGTACAACAAGATGACTTCACACCGCAGATATAGCGCAGCGTGTTATCTACGATCCGTTTGGTCTACACCGCACCAGACAAGGATCCGTCCTTACCTTTAACGAATGACAACAGAAAATGACGCTTCTACCTGTCATTTGCGCAGGAGTGATGATCTTTCAGTCTCGCGTGTCGTTCATTAAAGATGAAGCACCGCTGAATTTTGCATGATGTTACTTTTCCCTTCCAACTAACACTGGTTTTTCGTTTTACGTTTCAGGACCCAAAAGAGTCCCTTTATATGGTTATTCTTGCGCCAACTTGCCTTCCGGGAAATACCCTAGTCCCCGCTCGTGCTCCGAATACATCGTATGTGCGAACGGCCTGGCTTACGCTGAACAGTGCCCATCTCATCTCCTGTACAATCGGCATACGAACTACTGCGATAACCCAGCGTATGTCGTGTGCTCTATAAACCAGCCAGCGATTCCTCCAGGTGCATGATTTTTTTTCGATTTTTACTGCCGATCAGCAGTTTTCTTGACATCTCTACACCGCTGCCGGGGTAACCGATCGGTGATGCGAACCCTTATCGATATCGAGCTTAATAATCGATTTTCACGAGATACTAACAAGTACTAGATCTCTTTTCTCTTTATATGCGTTACCAATTCATGGAAAGTCCCAAGTTTTATTGGCTGGTTTTATTTTGCTGCTCTGTTTAACAGATTCCCTTATAATAAACTACCCTTTACAATCTTAAAGCTGAATGATAATTTTGGCGATACAAGACTGCGTGGAAGCCTTGCATTCGCCTGACCTCTTTAAAATTGGCACCAAGTAGGAATGGATGCAAGCCAGCTGTTTAATATTATGTTGAATTTCATTAAAAAAACATCTGAAGGCCTTAACTGTTATATGCTTATAATGCAGTAGTTTGTTCGCAGATTCTAAAACATTTCTCAGAAAGAAAAAAATCCTTGATAACTGTTTATCATGGAAATGTCAGAAAACAAGTAGAACGAGGCCCTAGATAAATAATTAAATATGCATGCATTATGAAGCAGATCGAATTCTCGTCGTCTGTCACCAAGTAAAGTGTCTCCTGAACAAGAAGCAACACAAAAAAAAAACTTCTTATTCTCAACGTGAAATAACTAAGCGATTTCTAGGGCAGCATCCAATGTACTGCCCACTGGAAAAAGAGTAAAACGACGACAGGGCGATTACAGAGAAGCAGGCTGCTTTCTTACCAGCATAGAAACAGCAGCTGAGCTCCATCTTCAAGATGACCGTTAAAAAGGGGTGTTGAGAAACGTTGGCGTCACTGGTCGGCCAGCCGCCCATCGGTCCCCTTAGCGTGGAAAGCAGAAAATCTCGCCAGATAGGTAAGAGAGCGGTGAGATTACATAATTCGGCTACTGCGATCGGCTGAGAGCTAGTATGAAATCTGTGGCACACTTTTGGTCGCTAGTGTATAACTATAAGTGCGTAATCGATGTTAGGTTGCGAGAGTATTTTTGTAGTTGTTTATAGACCTTTATTGGCCAGATCGTCAGACCTTTTTGTCCAAGATGTTCGCACTCTCCCAATTATCCAGTTTGCAACAAAAATAAATCCCCATGTCGAACTTATCGCAAACAGATTCTTCAGTTTTAGTAGCATTTAATAATATTATCAGAGTTGATATAAGTATATATTACGTCGAGGAACAAACTTAGGTGGGGAGAAAAAGGGGGCGTATTTAAAGATCCCTTTGTCTTCGTTTTTGTTCTTACTTAACAACAAAACCCCTTTATAAACTATCTTCCAGCGTTTATCGCCCGTTCTGATCTCGGTGCCCTCACAAAAGACGCAGAACATCAAATATGTGAAGTACCTTAATAAGCTCCGTACATTACCGCTTCAGCCGGACGGTTTGTACAAAGCCTCGGCCGACTGCACCGCGTTTTTCGTCTGTAGGCCAGGATTCGCCATTCGCAGGCACGTGTAACAAAGGCACTGCGTTTATCGAGGAGACGAAGGGGCTGTCGCGCAGATAATGCCCACCCACCCCTGCTTCCTTGCTGATTGTCAATTGCTCCAAATAAATGGAGAAAACGCTGCCGTGTTGGATTTTCTTCCAGGTTGCAATTTAAAGTGGCCCGGTTGATAAGTTACTGCGCAAAACGTCTCGATGTAGAGTTTGGCCGGTGGCCTGGGGCGACGACGATCACCTCAACGTGCGAAATATCCATCGAATTCTTTTCCGGAAGACTGGAATTAGAAAGGGTTCAACACTGTTTACTACCGTCTCAAATGTGCTATACGTACCGCGATTAACGGTCATTAATAATTCAATAACAGCGTACTTGTTCACACTCTTATGTGGAATATAAAATGCTTAAAAGGGGGGATAAATCGTCGATCTCGTGTCAAAATTGCAACTGTGCAATGTTTGCTCCGTCGTCATATTTTGTGCACGTGACACGGGTGACGTTTTCTACAACGAACACGTCAGCGATGTCGTCGTCGATTTACGGTTAGTGCGCAGCGTGGGTAACGTTGGCAGCTGCTTGTGGGGGGGGAGACGTACACGTGACCTGACCCAAAACTGCTTTGGTTCGAGCCTGTGCTCTCTCTCGAAAATTGCACGAACTTCTGGAGCGAGGACAAGAGTTCAGTTTCTCGTGAGGCGCTCCTTCTTCGAACCTCTTCCTCGCCAGGTAGTGTCGGTCGGTGCTTCCTCGTCTTTCGCTTCAGTAACCGACTTCAAGCCCAGCCTCTTCCGCCGTCGCCATCCTAATTTTACGACAGTACGAACCGCAATACAAAACAAAATTAACCAAAAAAAAAAAGCCTTCAGCGCAGCCTTTCGTTCTACCTTTACGTTATTAAACACTACTGAACCCCCCCCCTTTATGGACAGTATATCATTCTTTGAAACATACAAGCAAGTTTGTTGAGAATGTATTTAAATTTTCATCTCAGTAACTTCACTTCTTGGAACTTGGAATTTCGCAAAGAACTTTCTAGGTGCACGCCACCCTGCTTGTTTTCAAATCACTTCGGTGAAAGTCCTTCATTAAAAGGTTTGACCAGAACCGTGCCAGGCATATTAAGATCTATTTAGCTAAGACATCTGGCGCAGTCAGTCGTTCATTTGTTGCTTTTCTTCTTGTTTAGCGATTTAGCCAAAGTTGTTACACCTCAAGACACGCCAATAAAATTATTAACCTTGCTTAGAGGTCGAAAGACTTTTGTGGGGAAAAAGGTCAAAACAAACAAACGATTCTCTACGTGTATGCATTTTTCATCAACCACCTGCTGAATTTGCAAATATCAGCTAATAAATTGTTTATACGTGAAATATTGGATATTATATTGTTGAGTTTATAATTATGGGCGTTAGGGTAAAAATAAATGTGTATATATACAATTGATCAAAGGGATTCATCTATATGTTGACATCTAGTTTTAAAAAGTCAGGTTTCACACAGAAAACGCGTCGTGGAAAACTGAACTTTTATTATCACAAATATTTAATTATGTAAATTAAACAGGGGATGAAATTTGATCCTTAATGATCGAAATAAAAGCAGGACGAAGAGTCTACGTGGTATCTCTACAGCATTAAGTAGGTAAGTAAGTAATAAATGTCATGTAAATATGGCGCAAACAAAAGTTTTCATCCAATGAAATGACTCGCTAGTGGCCAATGACCTTTTCAGATGCAAATTTATTCACGTGGTCCTTTTAATTATAAGAAATTTTATTGCTTGGGAGATAGACGTAATAACACAAGTGATGCTAAGCAAGATCTTAGAGTATGTATCCAGTATAACCTAAACTGTAATTAGCCGTGGCCACCTTCGAATTTTCTGAAATTTTTCATGTTAAAATCGAATTAAAATAGTTTAATTTGCATACTGAAGTTACGTTAACGTGTTGATGGAAGTGCATGCCGCCTTGTAGTTTTCCTCGTATTTGATGGGGGGAAATGACCAAAATTAGAAAATCTGACAACTGGAAATCTAACGGGCTGATACGATACGTGATTTCTGAAAAACAGATTATAAACGGACAACAAGCGCGACCTAATGAGAATTCACGCTGTAAGGGCGAGATTTGAAGATGGCTTTTAAGGTGACACTAAACTTCTGATCGTAGCTGTAGTCAGCGGTATGATAGAAAGAACAGAATCTTAGCTCTGTTAACCGGAACTATTAAAAAGAAGTCTAGAGGCGAAAGTGATTCGGGAGACAACAAAAAAACATCTTAATTGTTTTGAAAGATAAGCAGAAATTATTGAAGTAAAACATTTGTTGAAGACAAAATCGGCCACGACGAGCAACAATCTTCCATAAAAGTGTCGTAATTTTAATTCCGAAAAAACAGCACATTTTGTTTTTCCCAGATTATCAGATAAAAAATAAAAAAACGCAAGTACACACCGCAGAAAGATACCATTCAATCCTTCCTAGAGGCCTAGATCTTCGAAAGAAAAGGTAAGTCATCAGACGTAACTCTGTGTACTAAAGAAAACAGCTGGCTTCAGCAAATGTTTTAAAAATTAAAAAAAAAAACAGTTATCTGGTGTAATGTGAGAAATGGTATCGACCGAGAGTTTCCAAATTCTACTAAAAGTCTATAAATGTTAGAATTTTTACTAGCTACCAGAGTGGTCTTAATGGAGCTTTGGCGACGAGACTTTATTCCTATTATCACTAAATCTTGATCATTGGTTTTAGTTGGTTCATACAAACGGTTAAGAATCTATCTTGTCTCTTTTTTAATATATAAAAAAAACAACTTTTCTTTGTCACCGTTAATAGTTTGATCTCTGCTGCTAAATTTAATTTAAATTATAGGCGGTTTGCTTCATTGTTTGTTTTTTATTGTTATATCTATCTGCTATCTTAGCTGATCGATCGAGTATTAATAATATTTTTGGATTAACCGTTTACTACCGGCTCAAAACTTTATTCCAAGGTGTCTGAAGCTGAGAACTCGGAAGCTATCGAACCACCTGATTTCTCTCTTTTGTCAAAAGATGCTTTAATCTGTGTTTCAGAATCATATTGCCCCTCCCATGTAAATATATTCACAAACATTGGGTATTTTTGTATATTTGAATCCTTCACTGATAAGTGAGCTATAGCCATCGGCAAAACGGCTATAGCTTGTATTTGAAGTCAGCTACATATATATGATTAAAACGTGTATATTTTCATGAGATTAAGTTTTTAAGAAACCTTCAAATCTGTTACTAACCAGATTATTTTAATTGCGCAACTTTAAAAAAGTTAGTTTAATTGCTTACTTTCACTGGAGCTTCCGTAAGTTTAAACTTTTTGATACTTTATACACTAGAGCTCTCCTATCAGAAAGACCACAAACAATTTCGTGTGCGTCACAATTGTGCATATCCCCGCAATGGCCGTTCTGTCACGCATCATAGTCGTACAAGATGATGGTGGTGTTGAAGCTCGGCGTCGTTATTCCTACACTCATATGAATTAAAAGGTATTATTTATCTGTCTGTTTATCTATGCAGAACTATTTCCTCTGCCGTATAAAACTTAAAACGCGACCTGGCTTCTTGAATCACGTTAAACTAGTGACTACCGTGGAGAATTCCCCCCACCCCCGGTCATCATGGGACTGTCTCTTGTCACGGGCGATGGGGGATGACGTTTTCCATCATGAGATAAATCTTTATCCTGCTGCAGCGGTATATCCTTCCTGGAATGGCGCTTTCCAAGTCTCACGAGAACGAGAGAGAGAGAGAGAGAGAAAGAGAGAGAGAGAGAGAGATGGAGAGAGAGAGAGATGGTGAGAGAGAGAGGTAGAGAGAGAAAGAGAGAGAGAGAGATGGAGGAGAGAGAGAGATGGTGAGAGAGAGAGAGAGAGAGAGAGAGAGAGAGAGAGAGAGAGAGCCGCTTTACTTCATCCTTAACGACGTCCGCGGCAGTAAACACGAAAGATATCAGCTAACATTCACGTACAAAAGCTACGCGTAAAGACCGTCTCCTGAATTTATCGTAGCCATTGAACAGATGAGCATCGCAAGTAGTTCTCTCAGGGATTCAGTAACTAAGGAACCGTCACTCTTGTTGTTTCAGATGACGCTGTCCAAGACTTTCCTTCTTCTCTGTCTTTTTGCCAGTAGCGTTGCTCGAGGTACAGTTTTTGTCTTCATTTATTCACATTTTTTTTTTGCCTCCTTGTTGTCGTTGTTGTTTTTTTTTTTAAAAAAATCTTTGGTTATTTGTAGTTATTTAATTTAAAGGCGGTTTCAATCACGACCGTTCTACTTTGACGAAAGAGAACAAGGGACACAACTCTCCAGAAATGTAATGCTATTCTACGTTTGTTTCCACTTTCAAAACTACTTCTAATAATAATAATAATAATAATAATAATAATAATAATAATAATAATAATAATAATAATAATAATATAATACCAACAACAATAATAATAATAGTTTTTAACTAAATGCGATCCCTGTTTCACTACATAAGCTAGGCTGCTAGGCTAATGTACAGCGTTCACGTCGCAACACAAGATGTCAAGAGGCTTCTCCGCCATATTACGGTAAAATGGTCGCTTCTCGTCGTCGGCAGTTTACAAATCACACGCGAACACCTGGGTGGCCTGAGTCTGTATATAGGTTAGAATCTGCTGCCCGCGCAACAACGACACTTTTAGGCAGAAAACAGCTGTCACCTGGCGTCGAGAATGCGACCAAACGATATCACCGTGTAGCCCTACGACCGAACGACATTACTGTATAGCCCACACATGAAGAGGATGTAATCGCGCATCACACAAACCCGTCGTACGCGACCATTACCGTTCCATTGCTCAAGGGATATAATACCATATAAAGACAGGTGTTATCAGGGGGGGTTAATGTTATTTCTTACAGTGAAAAATTTGTGACTCCTTGTTTTCTCTTGAGAAGTTCCGTTGCTCTCTCTAGGGGACAAGATCTGCTGTCTTCAATTTTTTTTTTTCGATAGAGAGAGAGAGAGAGAGAACAGAGATGTACAAGATGACGTCAGTACAGCGAGATAGATGACGTTATTACAGAGAGAGAGGGATGACGTCAGTACAGAGATGACGCCAGTATAGAGAGATAGATGATGTTATTACAGAGAGAGAGGGATGACGTCAGTACAGAGATGACGTCAGTATAGAGAGATAGATGACGCTATTACAGAGAGAGAGGGATGACGTCAGTACAGAGATGACGCCAGTATAGAGAGATAGATGATGTTATTACAGAGAGAGAGGGATGACGTCAGTACAGAGATGACGTCAGTACAGCGAGATAGATGACGTTATTACAGAGAGAGAGGGATGACGTCAGTACAGAGATGACGCCAGTACAGAGAGATAGATGACGTTATTACAGAGAGAGAGAGGAATGACGTCAGTACAGAGAGAGAGGGATGACGTCAGTACAGAGATGACGTCAGTATAGAGAGATAGATGACGTTATTACAGAGAGAGAGATGACGTCAGTACACAGAGATAGATGACGTTATTACAGAGAGAGAGGGATGACGTCAGTACAGAGATGACGCCAGTACAGAGAGATAGATGATGTTATTACAGAGAGAGAGGGATGACGTCAGTACAGAGATGACGTCAGTATAGAGAGATATATGACGTTATTACAGAGAGAGAGGAATGACGACAGTACAGAGAGAGAGATGTCGTTATTACAGAGAGAGAGATAACGTTATTACAGAGAGAGAGGGGGATGACGTCAGTACAGAGATGACGTCAGTATAGAGAGATAGATGACGTTATTACAGAGAGAGAGAGAGATGACGTTATTACAGAGACAGAGAGAGTTGACGTTATTACAGAGAGAGAGAGAGAGAGACGACATTATTACAGAGAGAGATGACATTATTACAGAGAGAGATGACGTCAGTAGAGAAAAAGAGATCTGCTTAGTTGATACATTTTTTCTCTTAATTGTAGCTGATATTACACCCGCTTTCTGCCGTAATCGCCATGACGGTCTTTACCCAGATCCAGCTAGCGCACAACGCTACTACTACTGCTTCAGCGGACAGACCTACTATTACCTGTGCAGAGACAATTACGTTTTCCATATTAACAAATGCTTGTCTGTCTCAATCACATCACGTATGTACACATTCTATCTACAAAACACTTAGACATTTTAGTGTTTGGATACAGAATCTTTCAAAGGGTAGCTAGCATGCCGAGTATCTTTCGACTGCTGTATATGTGCTATATACACTGACTGGCTAAAATATTTATCGGATAGCCTTAATAGTTGATACGATTAAGTTGTAGCGCAGTATGGATTCGAAATGTCACAAGACGATTTATAATACTTGTAGCCAGTTACTGTCTAATAGAGCTGCGCCTAGTTAGTCCAGAGACTAACTCTGGCGTGTCGTTCCACAGGTGCTCCGTACGGCCAGCAAAGGTGCATGAGATAGCATCCATGTTCTCTTAACCAGTCCTGCACAACACGGGGCCCGATGAATGATGTTGTTACTGTTTTGGCTGGATACAGATCCGATCTTACAAAATGAGCAGTCAACGACAGTACCAAAACATTTGCGTGATGTATCTGATCACGATCAGCTACGTTTGCATCCTTCCGTATTCTGAAAATAGGTAGAAAGAAAGAAAAAAAAGACTTGCTGAACCACGCGACCTTCTTTCATTAGTCGATTTCAAGTAACGATGCTTCGGGCATTACCAAGTCAGGGTTCCTTCTTCGGACGGACTGAGGAATTTTGTTTTACGCACAAATGATCTATCTGAACATGTTTGCACGCTTTCTCTGTTGTGACCACCGCTGTACCCCGAATGCCGCTTTCCGCGGATTATCGTCTTCAAATTCTGCAGTCGCAGGCACATCACTGATGACTGTCTTGAAGCGACCGTATTGAGAGACGATCGGTTCATGAGCGCACCGGCTATCACGGCCCACGTGACGTCATTAGTATTCTTCTACCTTACCTTGATTGTTCTTGAATAGGGGCATACAGCTCTCACATAGCTTATAATACATAGGTTAAGTCGATCGTATATAATGTGATTGCGTACCTTAGAGTACCGGGACACTTTTCTTATTACGTTTATTTTAATTCTGTGGCCTAATCGTATGACAATATAGGCAATCAAAATTACGATTTCGCTCATTCGTTTATAGTTACTAACATAGAATTTTCAAATGTATTTGCAGCCCCGACATCTACGCTCGGATCCAAGACCGTTAACTGTGTCTACAAGCCGGACGGGACCTACCCTGACCCTGCAGATTGCCATTCATATTACTTGTGTTTGAATGGCGTAACATACCACCGATCCTGCACAACAGGAATATTTAAGTCAGGAAACTGCGTCCCGTCGTCTTCCACCGATAAGTGCTAGTGTCAGTTCTTCTCCATTTTTTCGGGAAAATTTTTTTTAATTAAAAAGGGGGCTGTTCCAACGCGTCTTTATCCCTTTTGGTCCTTTGCTGACTTCCCTTTTCCTGTTTTTTGTTGTTGTTCTGCGTAAGAACTGAACTGGCAAGAAATAAACCTTCTAAAATAATTTAAAGTTTCTTATTTTTATATGAAAACAAACGTTTAAAAAACGAAGGATACAGAGCAGCCCATAGAGCCGAACAGACTGAAGTGCCCGCTCATCTTTCAGCATCAAAATAACCCGGGAAGCTGCTTTTGCATTGTATTATATCGCGCTCATTGTGCCCCCTGACGTAAATGGAAGCACCTGTCACCTCACAAGAGTTTGCGACAAAACTGCCCATGCGGCCTACAGGTGACCGACCGCTCACGCAGGTTCGAGACCGATTCCATGCATAACGTCCGCCATATCTGTTTTATTTGAGTTCAGCAATGGCGTTCGGATTCTCAGCACATACTCTTTTCTTTAAAACATTCAAACAAGAAAACGTCTTGAGGAGTTAAAGTTCGAAATCCCAGCAGCCTCTCCACAAAAAAGTCCGTCTAGCCGTTGCCACGGTAACAATGAGCAGGTGCCCCATCTTGGATGAACCGTACACCACGCAATATCTGCAGTTACGACTTACCCGCAACCCTGTCTTCAGGGGAGAAAATAGGGCCCCACAATTCCCCTACTCCATATCCTCCCTCGAGCCATGACACATTAATCTCTTGTCCAACTTGAGAATTATCATGACTCAAAATGACGAACTTATTGATGAGCTCCTTTGTCTTGAAAAAGCTTTCATCACTTTACATTTTGTTCTCCTGTGGTGCATGTGTATAGGTGGCGAATATTTAGCCAAATCTCGCAGACTCGACGATTGTAATTGTTTCTTAGGAAACCGTGCGCCAGTGTCATGTAAAAACGGTTTTAATTTCAGGTTGTGAAAAATGCAAAGGGTAAGTTTTCTTCAGCTCAGGATGAAAATAATGGCATTTCAGTCACCGCCCAACTTCTTATCTTCATCAGATGAAGTGATTCTGCTTTCGAATTGTAAAGAAGAACTGGCACGGTTACAAAGTATGAAGGATACAACAACTGGTAAAGACATATTTAAAAGTTTGGGAGACGGTAAAAGATCTCAACCTAAAATGGAACCTATTACGAAGTACCATCTCTGGCGGTGCTAAAACTATGATTAGTAAAGAAAAGAACCAACTTCAGAACTTATTTGGTATATAAACAGCGCATAGAGGAGATTAGTCGTGAAGTTGCAATGCAGTCTCACTGTATTATTCACCAACAGTTGTTGTGTGGAAAAACACTGATTTTTGATGGAGGGACTGTAGTATTTTTTGCCAATTCCATTCCCAGGCATGGACTCAATTCGTCGCCAGTTCTGTAACTTTCGATCTAACATTGAAGCAGATGACGGTGACGTCTTGTGCCATCTAAAGAGCATTGACTTTTTTATAGTTCAAAATTCAGAGGCTGCACCTGAACTGAACCGGGAGGGGGTCTCGCTTGGTGGACATGACAAATTCCCTGAAAGGGACAAATCTAAAACTAGAAGGGAATAAACAGGCGAATCTGTGACCCGAAACTCTTTCGCAGGCTGCTAAACGTTGGTAACCTTGTTCACGTTAAGTGCTGCGAAGATGCTACATCGAGAAACACCATCATCGTGGAACTACCGAACGAGAATTCATTTCAAAGGTTACAGCAGTCGAATCTAAATCACATTCTCCGTGACTGATTAGCATTTACACACACGTATGATGAGAGAGAGAAGAGAGAGAGAGAGAGGAGAGAGAGAGAGAGAGAGAGGAGAGAGAGAGAGAGAGAGAGAGAGAGAGAGAGAGATGGAGAGAGAGAGAGAGAGAGGAGAGAGAGAGAGAGAGAGAGAGAGAGAGAGAGAGAAGAGAGATGGAGAAGAGATGGAGAAGAAGAGAGATGGAGAGAAGATGGAGAGAGAGAGAAGAGATGGAGAGAGATGGAGAGAGAGAGCTGGAGAGAGAATGGAGAGAGATAGCGAAAGAGAGAGAGAGAGAGAGAGAGGAGATAGAGAGAGAGAGAGCCTCTAGACTATCGCTTGCTCTCTCATTTCAGAGATCTCGCGCTCATTTTAGAGAGAGTCGATATCTACGCTCGCTCAGCATCTCAGTATCTCTCTCTGTCTCTCTCTCTCGCTCTGTCTCGCTCTCGCTCGTCCGTCGGGTATCTAACCTGGCCGCAGCCACTGGAAAGCTTTCCAGGTATAAAAAAAAAACAAAACTTTTCTTCTCTTCCACATAAAAGGTAAACTTATTGTTTAGTTTCATAATATTTGTGACGTCGAAAATCTCAAATCTGAATTTTAATATATCTTATATTACCAGATTTCCATCTCACTTTTTAAAATATCTTATTAAATTTGAGTTTTAAATAAACTAGTTAATAATAGTAATAATAAAAATAATAATAATAATAATAATTAGTCAAGTTTTGTTTTGTTTCATTCATGAATAAATGAATTAGTTGATTTTTTCAACTAGTTTTGGTTCAGAATCTACGTAAAACTGTAGATCCCACCATCATCAAACCTCATTAAGCGGAATGTGAGTGTGTATGTATATTTCTAGCAGCAACTGTAGCTGTTACATGGCTCGCGGCGACCTAAGTGAATCTAGATATGGCCCATCCTTTTAAAAAAAAGGTTTTAGTAACCCTGTCTAAAGTAGAGCTTTTCGCCATTCCCCCACAGTTAGCACGATACGAAGAGACAGACTGCATCACTGCTGGCGACTCATTATTCGCAGCTGCTATATTCCTGGATGATGCGTCGTCTCAGGAAAGTGATCATCGACTCTCTGCTTGATTGGTTACCGAACACCCTGCCTACGGTTAATTTAGCTCATCGCTTATGAACTTTCATGTTTTAATATATTTGTTCTGTCGTAGGCTTCTCCCTTCTCTATCACGAACTAACTTTGCGTTTCTCGGGACTCTCTGGTTTTGTGTTACTACTCAGTTTTACTATTAATAGATTTCAAAGTTATGCGCATCCGCTATTTACATAAAACCAGGGAGGGAAAAAGCCGAAGTAATTTTTGAAAATAAATGTTGCCAACCAGGTAATGAGGCCCCTTTTAGCCATCCATAAACCCTGCTGCAGCTTAGTATGATTGTCGTTGTTTCATCTGGTCTGCTCTAGTATCGGGCCTGCACTTTAGGACGTTTCGGTCGAATCGTCTTCGCGATGCTTCCTCAGGTATTTTCGGAATGCTGTCGAGTTAAGTCATCACTGCCTACGTCTGAAAAATACAAATCCAGGTTATTTTTTTATGATCTTCTTCAGCCTCCTATTTCCGCTGTCTCTTCGAAGTGTTAGTTATGCCTGCTTTTAGTTTTAATTTCCTTCCCGATTTTTTTTTTTTTTTTTAATCCGCACCTACGAAGAGACTTCGTGAGAGGGAGGCGTCGACCAGCTCGAGTAACAGGGATTTCGTTTTACTTTTGGATAACCAGCCAGGTAAAAGGTGGAAACGTGTACATTCTACCGGCTTAAACATTAAGTCGCCCCGCCCGTTCGCTTGTTTTCCTTATCTATGCATGCGACGTAATGAAAAAAGAGATTTGCAGGTGTGACAGATTAACTGACAATCTACCTGTTTGCGGTGATTCTTCAAGAGGATAAGGAGTTGGATTACGATTATCGTTTTTTTTTTTTTGTCTCCCCCCCCTTCCCTGGTTTCATCGTTTGTAAAATAACGAACTTATCTTTTGTTCGTTCGTTTTCCGTGTCTTTCGTGGTGCAGATCGTCGGGGGGGGCTCGGAGAAGAACTGAGGTACCATTATTCAGGAAGACAGGTGAACGTAATGCCCCCGATCTCTCAGACAATAGAAACGACACGAGCAGGTGCGCGATCAAACTATGTTTTACAGGCTTATTCGTGGTTAACTCCATTAAAACAAATAGTGGGGGGGTGAGTGTTTAAAATTATTTATCCTTTTTAATGTTTAATAACAGTCGCCAAACTGTTGTTTCTCTTCGGCGGCCGAGCGGCGGTGGTGGGGGGGGGGGATTCCTGTGACTCAACACCGGTCGACAGTTTGTTCGTGTTACACCGGTGGGACGGACTCCGTCATCGCGGGCGTAGAAGAAAATGGCGAACTCGGGCGAGGAGGAGGAGGCGATAAGGGCTGAGGTGGTGGTGATAGGCGGGGGGATTTCGGGTCTGAGTGCAGCCTACGAACTTTCCAAACGGTCGAGACTTAGATACATTATCCTGGAAGCTTCTGGTGAACTTCTTTGCTTGTTTTAAGTAGTAGTAGTAGTGGTGGTAGTGATAGTGGTAGTGGTTCCGACACATGCATTACCGGCGGTGTACGGTGGTGTGCCGTCTGCCTGGGTCCGACCCGCCGATAAGCGACTGTTCAGATTCACCTGAGTCTCACCTAGGTAACCCTGGAGCTGCTGCTGCCAACCAGCAACAGACCGGGACTCGTTCTGTTCCGGCGGCGGCTCAATTCGAATCTGGACAGGGTGGCCGAATTAATCACTCGCGATAGATCGGCCGCTGACTGCGGCTTAAGGGTTATATCTAAATATTTCTAAGGTTCACTAGGCTGGTTAATAATATACGGAGAACAACACGCCACCCCCACCTAAAAAAAACAGTAATAATTTCTAAGGTTCACTAGGCTGGTTAATAATATACGGAGAACAACAACGCCACCACCCCACACACCCCACCCGAGCCCCCCTCCCCCCCACCTAAAAAAAAACAGTAATAATTTCTAAGGTTCACTAGGCTGGTTAATAATATACGGAGAACAACACGCCAACCCCCACCCCCACCTAAAAAAAACAGTAATACTTCCTACTTTTCTAAAAGAAAACTTCTTCTGTATTTATTAACCAAAAAAAAAAAAACTTGGGAAAGGCACAAAATAAAATCCGTGCAGTTATCTTTCTGTATGTTCATCAGCACGACCTGCGACTACGTAGAGCCAGTGCGAGTCTGTACCACCGCGGTAAAACGATGCGGCCGTTGACAGACAATGTTCTTCACAGCATTGTTATTCTCGGAATGTTGTTCGCGTGTGTCTTTCCTCAGAGAGACGAAAGTGTGGGCTGTGTGAAGACGAAGAAGTGCATTCCATTTGATTCGTCCATTGTCATTTCGTGTTTTGAGGCTAATGTGAAACTGCTGAGTGAAAACTTTACAATAACCAAGGTTTTTCGATAACAATCATACGGCATGGTGACTAATCAAGACCTTCAACTCACACTGCAAAGGTGCTTTGATCGTTGCGGATCATTTCGTCGACCTTTTGCATATTGTCATCTTTAACAGCTGTTGTTAGCTGCCTGCTACAAGGCCTATCTTGAAATTCAAATCGGTGCAATTCTCTCAGTTGTAGAAATTCATTCAATTACTGATCTCTGCTTAATATCCTAATATGTACCTAACCGATAGCGACTATTTTAAACTTTATTACTGTTCATCCTGCACAAAATATATAGGAGACAATACTTTTGGAGCACTCTTCATACTTAACCTTATTTGTCAAAAAAGACTGCCAAAAAATGGTCTTGTCACTTTTTATCTTACAAACATTTTTATGGAAACAAAATTTTTTGGCAAGCAGTGTATAAAGCTATATGGGTAAGTTATAGAAAAATAAGACAAAGAACAATAGAAATATTAGGTTATGAATTGATGCAGACGTGGAGACAAAATAATGTTTTAACTTTGTGGATTTTTATTCTAATTTGGTTATAACAGATTCTACAGAGAGCAGTTTTTTTTCTTTTTTTCTGAGATTGTAAAAAGTCAATTTTACTAAGAGCTCTTGTTTCAGACCAACCAGGTGGTCGGACACGAAGTGCTGTCATCAAGGGAGCTGATGAGGAGGATGTCTGGGATGTTGGTGCTCAGTGGGTTGGTAGGTATGTGGGTTTCGCAAGTATTCAAATAATACACTGCAGTATTCAAAACAAAATTAGATGAAGTAAAAATAGAAAATCACTGTCTTTAATGTACACTACAAATTTAAGTGGTCATGTGATCCACAAGACCTGTGATGTAAGCTGTGCAAGAACTATATGTCACTCACTATTCAATGACAGTCGTGGATGTCTACCTTCATAAGGATCATTATAGTGTGCTCGTACAACCAGCTGCTCCTTAAATTTGTTGGCTTCGCTAATCAATATGTCCAAGATGGTCTCCCAGGTGTTCCTGCAATTGCAGTGTTTGCATAAAATCATTTCTGGAATACGCAACTCTAGTTACAAGTATATCATGACAGATCAAGCCTGTAGACATGTGCAGTGTGTTATGACAAGTAGCAAATGCTGCAGTGACCCAGATCATTAGAAGTTTTCAACAGTGGACAAGGAATTACATTTAAACAAATCTTTATTGGCACCAGTAGTAGCAAGTCACTACTTGTAAACCTATGAAAATTAAGAGACTGCATGTAGTGGTGGCTGGGAACTTGACCAACAGAATAAAGTTGTAAGGCCTGACAGATTATATTTCGCTTTATTTGCAACAAATGGAAGGATGGGTGTAGCAAAAATCTCAAAGAAATAAACTCCACTGCGTTATACCAATAGTTTAGGTTCTAGAGTTTTATCGTGGCTTGAGGCTACAGAACACCACAATAGCTAGAAACTATGGCAGCCTTTTTATACTGCATTAATGATTCTGTATCCAAATGAGGTTGACATAACCATCCATCCATCAGCCCTGCATTATGCAGGATTGGTTTACAGAACATTAATGTAACTTTACACACCATATCTGGCCAGCTCATTCTAATCTGTTATGTCAGGTATCTTTTGGTTGCTTTAAAGCAACTCATCAGAGCCCATATACAGCTGCTTTCTTGTTTGAACCAACCACACAGTGCTCATGCACATGTGATGCAATAATGCATACCATGAGATCTAAGACAGCAGTATTTCATGTTCTAGTCATTCACAAGGCTTCCCACTAGACAATCATGACATGTTCAGGATTAACAACTGTGTATCATTCAAATATACTCTGATTGATCTCAGAGTACCCTCCTGCTCTTTGATGCATAGTGCCATGTTTGAGACCAGAAAACTCAGGACCATGATGGCAAAGATGGGTTCAGAAAGTCAGGTGTGAACATTTCTCTTGGCCATTTTGTTTTTTTTTTTTTCACAGATGCTGAATCAACTAAAAATCTACTGTACATTCACTGTATTAGCATATATACTGTAGCCACATCACATGACCACCATAGAGGTTGACTATCCATAGCCAGTGTGGAAGAATATTCTATATACTACATAGTTTCTTTTTTTTTTATCACCTTCAAGTATGTAATATATGTAATTTTGGTGAATGCATTTCTTTATCAAAAGGTATGAAAGAACTTATCTTGTTGAAGGCTGCTTCTAATTTAGCAGTGACTGAAATTGGTAAACTAAATATCCACTTTAAACTTTTTTCCCATCTAACCAACTACTGTCTGCTGTTGATGTGTATATAACCAGTAAAAATTGGTAAGGACTGCCTATCACTGTTAAACCAGACAGAAGAAACCAAAGAATAAATGGATTTTTAATTTCTTTCTTTCTTTATATTTTGTTTTTTATTATATATTTTCATCAAAGTTTACATACTTTTCTTTAAATTTGATATATAAATGCAAAGACTCCATGTTAAATAAAGATCATTATTTTCTTTGTTAGTTTATGTCCAAAAAAATTAATAAAGACCACAATAGCTTTCTAATTTAAGCTTAGTATTCACACATTAACCATGTTTGCTATTATAATAAATTGTTTTTCATAGCTTAAAATTAGAGATACCAGTTTTAATTTTAATTTAATTTTTGCTAGGTAATCTGTCTAAATTTGTGTATATATATATTGTACTGCTAGTTTCTATCAGTGATGCTGATTTATTAGAGTTTAAAGTAAATTTACTAAAATGTTTTCAAACTTTAAGCATTTAAAATTCATTATACAGTTTAGATTTATCAAGTTTGAATTTTAGACATTTAAGAGACCTAATAGAAGTTTTCAGTGTAGTTAGCAGGACAGGGAGGTAGATTTCTGCTATCTACACTTACTAGAGGTCAAAATTACAAGTTAGCTAAGATTCCAATGTGGTTAAATATTTGAATTTTAAAGGATTTTTTTAGTAATAGAATTGTTAAAGAGTGGAATAAATATCTGGCAAATGTAGCTTATAGTGATAGCTTAATTATAGTCATGGCCTTGTCTCTATCCTTTGTGATTAGGTTGGGATGATTCATGTACAAACTATTACAACTTCCTGCATCTTTGTAACTACTAAGTTAGAATACTTGCTCATTTATTCCTTGCAGAACTCAGTACCACATCATGGACCTTTTGGCTGAGCTGAACATTGGTGTTTGTAAAATGTATCATGAGGGAATTAAAAAAGTTCAAGTTGGTAGCAACAAGATTCGAACCTATTCTTCAAGCATTCCAAATTTGTCATTGCTAGCCATGCTGGATTTGTACGCTGTCATGAAAAGGGTAAATTGACTTCTGTGTGCATTTTGCTTCCAGAGATGTGTGGGAGAGACCTGAGGGAAGCTACAGCCATCTAAGATAACAAACATCCAGATGAGTAGAATGAATGCAGCTGTTTTTAAAACAAAGTTTTGGAGTTTGTTTTTTTTTAATCTGTGCTTTAATTTTAGTTTGATGTTTTTGTACTTTTGATCCTTTATTTAACACTTTTCTGCCAGATTACTGTGGCTTTCATTTATGGCTAAAGCAGGTTCGGTTGAGTGATTTGTGTTTGTTTCTCTTAGACCCAACACTTGATAGATGAAATAGATGTCCACGACCCATACAGCCATCCGCTGGCTGAGCAGTGGGACAGCATGTCTGTGGCACAGTTCAACAGGCAAAATATTTGGACCAAAGGTACTTTTAGTATTTCTTCTACGGTTTTTAAGTCACTTTTTAAAAACAAAAGAATAGTACGTATATTTATTTTATGAACCTTGTTATCCAAAACTCAGAACTAATCACATTTAAAATCAGCCATTTGCAATTTCGTTTTTCTTTTTTTTTCACCTTTTTTCATCCCCTACACACAGAGAGACTGCAATTTACTCAATTCATTTCCTTACATGTCTCCCTTACCAAAGGATTTTTGGTAAACCATGCTGATGATTTAGTTGGTTTATTATTATGACCCTCAGTATTTCTAACTGTAGATAACTGAAAGAATAGGCAGCTGTTTCAAACTCAAAACCCTTAATCATTTTGAAAACCTTTGTCAAATCTTCCCACAAATATCTAATGCCTAAATTAGGCAAATAAAATATTCTGAACTGGTCATCATTTTCTAGACGCTTTAAACTTGAAAAGAGTTTTGTTCCCTGAACACCTTCCAGTGTGTCAGTGTCCCTTCCTTTGGTCCGCTCCTGCATAGTACTGAAAAATGAAGACCTATAATATAATGGAACTAAAGTTTCTATACTTGATTATTTATTCTTAGCATTCTGTTAGCTTTGTCAGCGTTTATGATGCATTTTTACTTGTTAGTAACTCTAGATTATGTAGAACAGTAAATAAAATTAGGAGCTGTTTGCTTCTGTTGATGGACACTCGAGAGGATCTTTGATGTTTTTAAGTGATGACATAATAATAGTTTAATTCTAATGAAAATGTTAGTGAACTTAAATTTTTTTTTTATTTTAACTCTAGAGGCTATGGAATGTCTGGTTGCTGCAATAAGATGCATGTTTGGGAAAGATCCAGATCAAATCTCCCTTCTTTATTATCTCATGTACTTCAAAGCTGCTGGTGGTTTGTCAGTTTTGGTGGAAACCAATGATTTTTCAGCCCAAGGATATCTTATTGAGGTCAGTCTTACTTTTGGTATCTCTTTCAAGAGTAATCACATGCAGAGAATTGGTTGATTGTGCCAAGCATCAACAAAAATAGCAACCATTGAAATCTACTTTCTTACCACAAATTATCACCAACTATGCATTTACTGTAATGTTTAACATACTAATCACATAAGGTATAATGTATTAGACATTTTCATACTGATATTTTGGAACAGCCATCTTGTTTTTTAATTCTCTTGAAGAGAGAGTTTGAACAGCAGTGACATGAAACCCATTATGAAGACAACCAATATCCATACAGCATTTTACTCAATTGAGATACACAACCAAGCTCCATACATTGCTATGCTAACTATGACTCTTTTTTGTCATTTGATCTCTATTATATTTTTATTTGTTAAATAATTCTTACTGATTTGTTTTGAAATCATGCTCCATCTTGTGGCTTTTCTAAACTAAATATTTTTTAACCATCTACATATGCTTTAAACTACTCATTTGTAATAAGTCAGTTAATGTAATGTAAAATTCATCTTTATCAGTAAATGCAAGTGTCATGTGAAGCCCGTCTTTATTGCTAATTGCTGTGTAAGGTTTACCCTTGTACGAAAGTACCATATAATGTCCAACTGTCTCAGTAAATAGCTGTAAACATTATGTAAAATTCATCCATATCAATAAGTGCCCAGAAATTTTAAGCAAAAAATGCACTTATGAACTTGGTAAATGCAAAAATTCATATGATGATTTTTACTGAAACTACAGAATATGCAATGAAATTTTTTTTTTATATGAATGTTTAAAATCTTTGTTATCCGAACTATGAAACAGCTCAATTATATAATTGGGTTGGCATCATTCAAATTAAACCTGGCTGAAGTAGAATCTCTAGAATTGTATCTGTATTCTATTCTGTCATTTTGAACCTCATATATTTTGATACAACCAGTGATCACGAAAATAAAGTCTGCTAGCAGTAACTTATAGTCACAACAGCAATGATCAAGGCCACTTTAGTTGCTTAAAAATTATCAGAATTATAACTACAATACAGGAAAGTGAGTTGGCTGATGAATGTACTAAACAAGTTATTATTAACAGAGACAGATGTTTTCTGCCAGCAGGTTTCCCTGACTTTTTCCTCCTCTTTTTAAAGCATGTATCATTTTCACCATCACTATTCACATACCTGATCAAATGTTTTTTTAGTTTCATGTTTAGTAACAAAACGGTACACTTAAGGATTACAACCTCTGACTGCAGCCATCTTGGTAAACTAACATTTATAATACAATGGTTGATTCACAGAATCTCTTCACATTCCCCATCATTCCATGATCACAAACTCAGCTGCAGCTGAGGGAAGGATAACACTGACACATTCCAGCGATGTAGTGAAAATGAGTCTCTCTCTCTTGTTTGATGTTGACTTTACTAACCAAATTCAGTATATTGACAGGGAGGTACCAGTGCACTTGTCAGCCGACTTGTCAGTTGCCTGCAAAGTGGAAAAGATAGCATCAAATTCAAGTCTTGTGTCACTAGAATAGTGCAGGTGGGTCCATTTCTCCAATTTTTTCTCACCAATCAAATATCCCATATTTCATGTAAAATTCAATTTACCACTTTATATAGTTATATCTGTTTAAACACATGACTGTTAGAATTTAATTATTTTATTGTTGGTCCACACTTATGAATGTTAGTGTACAATGTCTTGGACCTGTTGATTGCACATCGATTAACATTTGCTTTTCTATATCAATTTTTACCTGAGAAAATGTTTCCAAAAATTTATTTTTTTCAATTTGAAGTTTAACTTGACAATTTGTAAAACTTGCCAATAACACACAACTTAGCTGCCAAGGACATAACTTAACACTACTTGTTTTTCGTTTCTGCCTGACAAAGTCACGGTCCGAGGATGTCTCACAGCGGCGAACTAGCAGACACTGAGTGAGTGAATTATCTGGTTGCAGCTGGAGGCTCTTTGAGCAGTGATTAGGGTGTGAACCAGTCAAGAGTTACCTGCAGAGCCTCCATCATGTGACCAGAAAATCCTACTGTAACTATTCTTTTAAGTGAGAGGAAACCCACATGGCTGGCTGATTTGGAAGAGTAAGAAGACACTATGACATTGAGGTGTGTCAAACTGAGCTGGTTCAACTGTGATCTGAACTTGAATCCTCAATCAAGGTAGTCCAGTAGTCTATCCAACAGACCTTTGGCCACTCTTCTTTTCAATTTTAGAGAGTACAGTTCTTAATGCCCTTGAATCTTTTTTGATTAAGAAAATTACTCAGAACTAAGAAAGATCAATCATCAAATCAGCACTGGATCACTTCCCTAGATTAAATACTTGGCACACTAAATGATTCTTATTCTTTGAAAATGTTTAAATCCTTAAAATGACAAGTTTATTTTCTGGGTTTTTTAAGTGTAGATTCAATCATACACCTTGGTTGAGGTATACAGAGCTTCATTTGTACAACTGTCTATGAAGAAGCTCATTTATACAGGGATACAAGGATTGAGTTATAAAGAGCTTACACCTTGTCTGTCAGCTGAGGTGTGTGGGCCTTCAGTCATGTGCCTGTGTATGGATTATACAAGGACTCATTGATATACTCATCTAGGGTTTGGTTATAGAGTTTAATTTAGTAACCTGATGTAGATTAATTTATATGAAACTTCCTTCATACAGCTTGTCTATGGGTTGAGTTATATGGAGTTTTGTTGATACACCTGTTTATGGAGTGGGTTATATGGAGCTGCCCTTATTCGTGCACCTGTTCTGTCATTGAGTTTTTGTTTGTATTCACATTTGTTGGCTGGTTATGGTTTTACTGACAGTAGTTTGTTTTTTTATGTTTTAAATTACATTTCATTTACTTTTTTTTTTAAAGAAATCATTTAAAGTCAGCATATTTGTCTGTTTCAGGATGAAAATGGTGTTACAGTGTTCACTGATACAGAGGGAAAGACAATCACGTATCAATGTAGCCTTTGTATAATGGCAATCCCATTACATCAGATAGGTAAGCTACAGTGAGTTCTCCATCCTCTTCAATTTGTGTAGGAATGAAACAAAAGAACTATTGGTAAATAATAAAGTTTGTGGAAGTCAGCAGTTCCACCTGCTGAAGAGGACAGCACTAGCATTACTTATTATAAATTTATAATCACATAGCAGAAGTACAAAGAATATTAATTTTTTCTATACTAGTTGTGTTGTTTTGTTTTTAAAGGTTAAAAAATTCTGAAAAATAGAGAAATCAACTTATTGGCTCAATCTGAGAATGATGGTAAACAACAATGGCAGCAGTTAGCTTTACTTATTGGCTCAATCTGAGAATGATGGTAAACAACAATGGCAGCAGTTAGCTTTTACTTATTGGCTCAATCCAGAATGATGGTAAACAACAATGGCAGCAGTTAGCTTTACTTATTGGCTCAATCTGAGAATGATGGTAAACAACAATGGCAGCAGTTAGCTTTACTTATTGGCTCAATCTGAGAATGATGGTAAACAACAATGGCAGCAGTTAGCTTTACCTATTGGCTCAATCTGAGAATGATGGTAAACAACAATGGCAGCAGTTAGCTTTACTTATTGGCTCAATCCGAGAATGATGGTAAACAACAATGGCAGCAGTTAGCTTTACTTATTGGCTCAATCTGAGAATGATGGTAAACAACAATGGCAGCAGTTAGCTTTACTTATTGGCTCAATCTGAGAATGATGGTAAACAACAATGGCAGCAGTTAGCTTTACTTATTGGCTCAATCTGAGAATGATGGTAAACAACAATGGCAGCAGTTAGCTTTACTTATTGGCTCAATCTGAGAATGATGGTAAACAAATGGCAGCAGTTAGCTTTACTTATTGGCTCAATCTGAGAATGATGGTAAACAACAATGGCACATTAGCTTTACTTATTGGCTCAATCCGAGAATGATGGTAAACAACAATGGCAGCAGTTAGCTTTACTTATTGCTCAATCTGAGAATGATGGTAAACACAATGGCAGCAGTTAGCTTTACTTATTGCTCAATCTGAAATGATGGTAAACAACAATGGCAGCAGTTAGCTTTACTTTTGGCTCAATCTGAGAATGATGGTAAACAACAATGGCAGCAGTTAGCTTTACTTATTGGCTCAATCCGAGAATGATGGTAAACAACAATGGCAGCAGTTAGCTTTACTTATTGCTCAATCTGAGAATGATGGTAAACAACAATGGCAGCAGTTAGCTTTACTTATTGGCTCGATCTGAGAATGATGGTAAACAACTTCTAACAGCACGTATCTCAAACTTGGTGTAGAAATGGGTAGGTTGACTTTCTGCCTTATTTATAGCTGGATTGCTTATGGTTTTGAAGTCATATCGCAAGTGATGAAATGTATTTTAAAAATAATAAATTGTTAAGTTTTTGCTAATCATCAAGACACAACAGAGCTGACTTTCTATTAATTGCTGATGTCAGATTTTTTATGAGTTTCCAAAATGAAACAAACACGTTAAGCATGCAAGGTTGCATCCCTTTTACTGTTGGATGATTGGTGTATGGGTTGGGTGGAATGGGATGGTATGATGAAGAAATTGTGCCTACATCTTCAGGAAAGCAGCACCTTTGTTTGTATTTGTGTTTTACAAACTACTATTTTTTTTTTTTTTTGTCTACAATGCGAGTCCAGGAAAATGTCTATTTTAATCAGAAGTGGAATCACTAATTGCTATAAAGATATTTTTTTTTTATTCTTTAAATAGGTCATTTAGTATACGACTGTTTTGGAGATAAGTATCTGTTATGGAGCTTAGTGGACAAGTAAACTTGATGCAACAGATTGTTGTGCTTCAATAATAAAAGATTCTTTGTAATATATATATTTGTTTTTACTATGAAACGGATTCTGGACTTTAGCATTAATGGCTGTGATAAAGAGCCAAAACACCATCTTTACTTGGCATTTATATTACATTTACTGTCTTATTTTAATGCCATTGTGTAGAAACTCATTTGGTTTTTTTATTGAAGTCCCTAAAGATGAAGCAAAGCTGCATTTTTGTCAAGTAAATATGGTAGGTTGTGGGTGGCTTTGCAGTAGCTACCATGATGGTTTCTCTAGGCAGTGTAGGGTTTAGAGTATGACACTACGGCCAAACATCAGCTACACGGGTTAACTAATATACCCTTGGTTCTAACACCACCACCTTCCCATTCGCTGGCTTCTGCAAACTAAGTTTGGGTAAGGAATCACAGAAGAACAGAAAGTTACTAAAACATTACAGTCGTTTTTCCTATAAAAATTATAGTCAACCATTTCATTACGTTTTTTCTATTATTATTTACTCTCTAACTTTTCTTTGTGCCATATGCGAAAACCCACAGTCTCCTGCAGATTTATATAGATTGTTTACACGTGTAAGAAATGTCTTCAGAGTTGATAGCACTTTCCATAAATATTTTTCCAAGAAATTTTTATTTAATTTGTATCAGGTAAACACAAATCAGCATGTTAGTGGTTAAAAGGGAGCATGAAATTACCTTAATTTATATATGGGTTTCAGAATTTAGTATATGGAGCCAGAAAGACTACATGTTTTATGCAATTACTCTGATAAGTTTAGATATAACCAGGCAGAAAGACATCATGGTTTATGTATGAACTGCAGGTGTGAGAAATTTAGTTGTAAGGAGGCAGGAAGTTTTCATGATTTATGTAAGGGTTCCAGGTGTGAGAAGTTTAGTTACGAGAAGGCAGGAAGCCTTCATGATTTATGTAAGGGTTCCAGGTGTTAGAAATTTAGTTTCATGGAGACAGAAACTTTGATGGTTTATATGTATAGTCAGTTTTAAAGAAGTAGGAACCTATCACAGTTCATGTAAGGTTTTCAGGGTTAAAAAATTGGCATTAAAATTACTTTTAAATTAACTTTTGCTTTCTTTCTATTAACTACATTTGCCAGTAATTTATTGTAGTTAGGGTTATTAAAGATATTATCACTAAAATCTACATTTTGATATTTAATTATATCAGATTCTCATCCATTTTCTATTTATTACCTCAAAATAACCAAAAAGATCTATTCCTATGCATGCACAACCAGTCAAACGTTTTTTTAAGTAAATAGAGAGAATAGTTATTTAAAAAAAAAAAAGTATAATCAATTCATTTTTCACAATTACATAGCGAATACAAAATCCAAAACTTGAATTGGATGCAAAAAGAAATACACACACCTAATAAAGTTTGACTTAAAAATCTGTTTTTAACATATAATCTCTCTCTCCATCTCTCTCTCTCTCTCTCTCTCTCTCTCCTCCGCTCCTCTCTCTCTCTCTCTCTCTCTCTCTCTCCTCTCTCTCTCTCGCTCTCTCCATCTCTCGCTCTCTCTCTCCTCATCTCTCTCTCCTCTCCTCTCTCTCTCCTCTCTCTCTCCATCTCTCATCTCTCCCTCTCTCTCTCTCTCTCTCTCGCTCCCATCTCTCATCTCTCTCTCTCTCTTCCGCTACAGAATACTGAAATATTAAAGTAACCTGGAGTTTTTCCTGAATCTCCTCTTATCCATGTGTCACAATTTCATTGAATAAGAAATGTGGTTTACACTTAGGATATGCAAGGTTTTAGAATTTGAGCAAAAGGTATACAGCAGCTCTGCTTTCAGCATGACTTATATCAAGCATTAAGTGTTGTAGGGATTGGGAAAAACGGATAGTCTTCAACAGCGATGAGGCGGCAGCACCTTTAACTTTGGTAGTACATTTTTTAATCTTGATTTGAAAAACAGAAAAATCTAAAACCAGGTTGGGAAGGGAGGAGTCCAAACTTCCACTGCAGTATTTGTTTATTTTAATATACAGGTATGTGTTTAGCCTTAGAAGTATTAGGAACCTGTGTGAATTGGTTTTAAAATATTGTATTTATCTTTTTATCAAAATGCAGAACTCTTTGAGGTGCCATGTTTTATGTTTTAAAATCTTTCTTCAACACTTAACGATACTTTACCATATGCTGCTCAGTTTTCAGGTCAACTTTTATTGAATGCAGAATTCAGCTGTATCCACAAGACCTTTTGGACACTGGGCTTTTCTTATCCTTTTGTTCATCAAAAATGTCTAAATGGCCCGAAATTTGTTTTTACTGCCGTTGGTTTTGACCCTATAATATGATCATCAGGTTGCTGCTGCTGAACCAGTGCTTCTTGTCTGAAAGGTTAACAACTCTGACTCGGCGAAATTTGTACAGCAGCCATTTCATTTTCAGCAAGCCCTGCATCATTGCATTGCTCGATTAATCTTGGAAAACCCAGGAAACTTCCAACAACCTTTAACACTGGAAGACTATTCATTGTCTGAAGCTCTCTGGATGATGTCAGTTCTTCCAATCCTTTCTCGGGACTCGAAGTTGCATTTTCTCATTTGAGATTAAATCATCTTGCGAAATCCATCGAAAGTGATGATGATGTATTGATGCTGTGACCAAGTACACTACTGAATGTGACAACTTTCTCAGATGTTGACCTTGAGCATTTAACTGGACAAACAGCACGACTATTTATAGGTTAGTAATCATACAAAGCCAGAGGATTGGAAACTGACTTTGATTATAACATAGAATGCCATAAGATGCTTGTCTGGACATCACTCACTGTATTACCATTTTGTTGCAAAATCACTACCTGATAAGACCCTGTAATGGGGAGCTGATTTTCAATGGCAATGACTAATATACTCTAATTTTTACATACTCTAAGATGCTGGCCACATGTTGCAGGAGACGTTTCTAAACTCATAGAGGCCACAACTGTTAAGACTACAGTTACTGAAATTTTTTGTTGTCAGAATGGCAAAAAGGAGTAAATTGATCTTGAAGCATGGTCTGCTATTTGTACTTTAAGCAAGGATGATCTGACAGAAATAGAAGCTGCTGAGAAACCTGGAATTTTCAACAAAGCCATTCACACTACTCATTGCAAAGACACCAGGCAACAGGGAGCAGTACAGATAAAAAAATGCACCAGGAGAAGGTTAGTAACATCTAAATGAGAGGAAAAATATATGATGTTTAGCCAGCCAAATGGCACAAATGAAAATCTGGTGTCCTTGGCAACAGTTAACAAAGGTGTCTTAGAGCTACTCTTTTAAATGGTTATGTGGCTATAAACAAACACTGCTTAACCCTTCTTGTAGCATGATAGGGTTGCAGAGGGCAAAAGGGCATAAATGTTGAACTATAGAAGAGTGGAATATAGTATTATGGACTGATGAGTCAAAATTGGATATGTCCTGGTCCAAATGTAGAGAGTTTGTATGAGGACAAGTTGGTGAATGCTTAGCTGAATAGTGTTGCTCTTACAGTTAAACAGAGAGCAGGTAACATAATGGTCTAGATGTTTTGGAGTTAATGCAGTCGGTAATTTCTGTACAATTAATGAAGCATTGAAAAGAGAGCATTGGAGTATTTTATAAAGACATGCAATTCTTTCTGGCAGCTGACTACTAGATGTAGAGTTCATTCTGTAACAAGATAGTGACCCTAAGCACACTACCAAATTATGCAGTGTGTGTGTGTGTGTGTGAAGAACAAAGAAAGAGCAAGATGTTTCTCTAAACATGGTTTGGACCTCACAGTCACCTGATTTATTACCTGTAGAACTCTAATGGAAGGGAGGAACTTGATGGAAACATCAGGAAAATGATGCCACACAAAAAAACTATGGAGTTATGATACTAGCTCCAAACAGCATGGAACTCAATAACGCCTGAACATTTGGCAAAGTTACTTAATAAATTCTTCAGAATTTCAACCTGTCATCAGAGCAAAGTGGGCTTGTTTTGATAAAACAAAGGTTTAGGCCTGTGTGTTAGATATGTTATTTTTTTTTTTTTCATCCATTTATTAAATCTTACATTAATTCGCCATGTTATCGCCTGAAATATATTGGTTATACTCTTTCTTTTAAATAATTGTTGCCATATTTGTGCGTTTCTTACAAACTTTTGGCCAATAATGTACATTCATAATTCCTAAATATTTTTAAAATCTTTTGTAACATAACTGAACTCTGTGTTTTTGGTGCCAAAATGTTGTTACTATTATTATATCATTCATCATCTTCATTAAAATAAATAATTCGTGTTGATTTTCTTCTCATTTCAGGCTTCATCGTTTTTGATCCAAAGTTACCTGTTGCCAAAACTGAAATGATTAAATACATGCAGCCAGGAAATTTAATAAAGATTATAATCACATATAAAAAGGTAAGTTAGTCTTCTCAGGTAAGCTTACAGTTATGTTTCAACCACATTCCAGTGTGATACCATTTCAGCTGTTGCTTCCTTTATGATCAGAATGAAAATCCAGCATAATCATGTAGTGGAAACAAATTTTTTGCATTACAGCCTCTGAAGATGTCGTACCATTCATTTAATAGATTCCTTTGATTTAGCTGCCCACTTCAAAATAATTACATGACAGTTTTTCAGAAAAATTCTTTTCTGTCTGGCTAGAGATAAGGTAAGGATGTTAATAAGATGCTAGAAATGCACATGTTGTATCTCGATTTGTATTGTGCAAAGGAAAATAAGAATTTTAAGAACATTATCAGTTAATGTTTATTTTGCATCATGGTTTTCTGCTTTCTCCTTTTGTATAATAATGAATTGTTGTCGGCGTTTCACTGCTGAAGTAGCATCTTGTGTTAAGAAAAGACTTGTGGTTCAGTTCCAAGTGCAATTTTGTTTTCTAGGCATTTTGGAAAGAAGACAAGTTATCAGGAGAGGCAGTCACCAATGGTGGCCCAAGTACTGAGAAGAGATTCAAGAAGGGTCCTCTCTGCATTATTTACGATGCTTCAACTCCTAAAGTTCCTGCTCTTTTGGCATTTGTGGGTGGTTCGCAGGCAACCCAATGGCGGCAAGTCGAGGTATGGCAGTAGTTGGTTTTTACTCAAATGTATTGTTAAAGATAGCGGCCAGCAACTGGTCTGAGCGTGGAAATTGCCCTTGTCGATGTCCGCTGCCCAGTGTGTCTGTGAATTAAAGCTGAATGAAGATGGAGGTTTGAGAGGAGGAGATCAGGGTTAGGTGCCATAGTTGTGAGTCCAGATCAAGGAGAATCCATCTGATTGCACAAACTGTTACGTAAAAAAACATTATTTACCAAAATATTCTGTTAAATGGATAACTGGATTTATGAATATATCTATCTATCTATATTTTTTTTCATTTGCTTTTTGTTCCTATATTAGTTCTTCAAAGAATTTTTAGTATCAGCATCTTTAAAATATAAATCACCATGGTTTTCATCAGTTGATGGTTGGTTAATCACAGTGCTGTCCTTTGAGTTAATCTTTATAACACACTATCCATTGCCTAGCATTTCCACCTCCTCCTCCTCGGTTTGCTTAACACGGTATTATCACTGGCATGTAATAAAAACAAACCTGAGAACGGTCATGATAAGGGTTAAAATACATTTGAGAAAGGAACAGCTACAGTAGTTCCCACAAGTATTATTGGCGTTCAGGAACATCAGCACAACTCTCACAGCCTGACGACGACAACTTTGCTTTTTTCTATTTCTAGGAGGAGAAATTCAAGAACGCGGTGATGACGTCACTTGTGGATATTTTCGGTCCTTGTGCAGGTGACTATGTCAATTACAAGAAAATGGACTGGACACAAGAGTCGTTCATTCGAGGTTGTCCTACAAATTCAGCGACACCAGGGTCGATGAGGCATTTCAGAGATGGGGTCCGTGCGCCATTTGAAAGGTGAAAGTGATTTCTTTTCTACTTCAAAGGAAACTCTTTGCCCCAAACCCATTGCCACCCCATTTTACAACTGTCTGATATGGTGACACCTGGCTTCGTGGGTCGAGATAGAAATAATAATAGTGAAACACTTACCTGTGTATGCTAACTTCTATACTGAAAGGTTTTCAAAAGCATGCTTGCCCAGACTCAGGTTACCTGTGAGGGTAGAATATTTCAAAATTTTTTTTTTAAGTTATAGGCAAATTTCTAATTGAATTAAAAATTTATTTTGTGGTCAACGTTATGCTAATTCTGGTCAATTACAAATCTAATTAAGACACTGATATTATCCTATGCATTGAAACCAAAAGAAATGTATATTATGTTTATAATTTAAAACTTTCTTTTTGTTGTAGTATGAAAAATTGCGTGTCACTTTAAAAGTGTTCAGAACAGAAGGTTCACGAACGATCCACTAGAACTAGCAACAGTGAATATTTATCATCTCCCTTTAATCTCATCTCCTGTGCAGTACTAGTAGTAATAGATAGTATGGCCTTTTGTGTATTTAAATTCAATGGTGCTTTTTAAATGTTAATACTGGTACAAGGCTAACAAATGGAATAAATTCAGCATGGAATAATTGTGCTTAAGTGCTTGCCTCTGACAGTTATTGTCGTCAGTTTGTGCTTTCTCTCATACTGCGACACTATTGGTAATAGGCACTAAAGCAAACAAGTATTCTTTGCTGAGTTTATTGTTTCGCATGCTTTTCTTCCACAATCATCAGCATCTGCATCGTGCCATTGTTACTTCTAACAGTCGTTGATATCCCTATGCTGCCTTTGACCTGGCACTGGGAGGAAACCACACCACATGGATTGGTACAGAAGGATGAGAAGAAATCATCACAGAAGCTTCGCCAAACCATGTCAGCTTCCAATCTGGACTAAAGCCAGGCCACTTGCCACAGCAGACCAATATGCTATACATTTGGCCATTCACTGCCCACTATTTCATATTATTAAACAATTCTGTATAGTTATCTATTGCCATTTATCCTTTGTACTTCAGATATTCAGACAAAGATGTAGGTAACTCAGATAAGTAAATTTCTGAGAGATTACTGGCATTTGTTTGACGGTCTTTGTAAATTATGTTAAATTGTAATGATTTGAGCCAAATTATGGAAACAAGTATTTGGGGTGAAAAGGGTGAATAAACCAGCTGAGTATTTCATTTATAAAGGAAACACACTGTGATGTTTTATTATTTAAAATTTTGTGCCTGACAGATTTTATTGAAAATAACTTTTACTAACAGGAGCTTACACAATGAATAAAATTTATTCAATTTTGAGCCTGATGCAGTTATTAAAGGGAAAATCCCTGACCCCAAATTAGCATATGTAGAAGGAATGTTGCTAATCAATACAAACTTTTTCATTTGTAGTTAATATTTAAATAATGTTCATCTTCAGGATCATTTTCGCTGGGACAGAGACTGCTACTGAATTCTGTGGCTACATGAGTGGAGCTGTTCAGGCAGGTCAGAGAGCAGCGCTAGAAGTAAGCTCAGCTTTATTTCTTCTCCCTCTTCCTGCTATCAGGGGAGATAACTCGCCTAGCTTTCTTGGATGTTGACGTTTAATTGCTTCCCATATAATTTCTAGTAGAATTTGGCCTAGCAGACAGAGATTATCACATACACATTGTTGGAAATAGTTATAGAAACTCACATATGCACAAATAGAGAGTAATTGCAGCTGATAGGTTTATATAATGCATGACACCTTCTTTTCATGGTCCTATGCATGTATAACTGTTGTGGGATGTTCTAAATATCCTGTAGCAATTTCCACAATTTATCCAAGGTTTTTCATTTAACTTTCTCATTAGCTATATAATCAACATATAGCCTCGATGATGTTCATAACAGAACTTTTGGGCAGGCTAGGGCATCTTTAAGAGTGTTCCTCCAGCCTCTTTACATTCCAGATAGGTTTTCACTATATTGGCTGTATACTTGGGGTTATTATCATGTTGGAAGATGAATTCCTGCCCATTGAGTTTTCTTCCTGAGACAATGGTATGATGGATGACAACCTCTGTACCAGTATATCTTGGATTTTATGAAAATCTGCAGTACTCTTGGCTGACATGCAGTCTTACACTTGTATTGATCCATCCCTCTGCTTCACTGTAGCCACTGTACACTGACTGTTATATGGCTCCCTGGCCCACCTTGGAACAAAATGCTGTTGATTATTGCTAAACAGTTCAAACTTGGACTCATCTTTAACGAGCACCTTCCAGGTTTGGTCATCTTGCTGGTTTATTTCTGCTGCTAATTTCAGTCTTGTCGTTTGGTTACTTTCCCTCAGCAAAAGTTTTCGTTACCTACGCATTCATTGAGACCACTTTGTGCTAATGTGTATTTTACTGTTCTTCGAGAAATGCTAACACTCATACTTGCAGCTAAATCATTTGCAAGTTCTTTACTGGGACATCATCTGCCAGCTGGAGAAGTTACCCTGAGGTATTTAACATCATTTATGGAGAGTTTGAAGTATCATCTTCGATCACGTCTGTTTTCAACAGTACCAATTTCGCATATCATCCCCAGAGTCTTGCATACAACTTCTGAAACATGAAGGTTGGTTGCACTCCGCCACATTAAGTATCCTTAACTATCAAAAACTGTGATTTCTCTACACTTGTCATGTTGTATTTAAGCCATAGTATTCACTTCACTACAATGATATCACTTTCTAAGCTTTTATAGTCCTTCTGCAGATCTGTCACTTTCTGACAGCTTGCATGACAACTAATCACTGTACTATATCCACATGTGACTTTACTATGAAGCATTTAATTTTCACTCATGAGATGTGATTTTTTCACGTGTTGTTTGTTTGTTTCCATAATTATTTTGAATACTGTATCTTTTTTTTTTTTAATTTTAAATGAATATTTGAATGGAAAATAACTGCAGGAGAAAGAGAACAAATAAATTTTATGGCATTAAAAAAAATAAATTTGAACCCATAATTTAGAAATTGAACTGCACCAAAGAATTTGCTGATGATAAGTTTTTCTCTGCTTTACTCAGGGGCAGTATATGAGTGTGGACCGGTGTCTAAAGAGCGTACTGACTCAGAAACACACCTGAATTCCTGTTACTGCTGCAGCTAAGGAAATGTGCATTTGTAGTAACTTGAGATATATTTGAGATATAAGCCTGGACTGACCATAGCTTGTGCTGGAGAAAACCTTTTCTTTTTCTTTTAAGGATTCTAAGAATTAATCATGTGCTTAAATTTTGCATATTTTCCTTGGGAGTTAGTATCTTAGTAATCATCAGATCTAAACAAAGAAAGAATAGTAACACTTTGCATGTATGTGTATTCGTTTTTTTTATTTTATATATATAAAAAAACTGAAAGTTAGATCCACATGAGTTGATAGTCTTTCCTCGTCAGCTTTCACGATCGAGGATGGCTGATAATGTACACAGGAATCGTTTATAGTGATGATGACTGGAGTCACGACCCACACCCACTCACTTTCCCACTCCCCCGTAATCCGATGGCAGGCTTTGGAGTGCAGAAAGACTCTGTAAACGGGGTGCCTAGAGAAATCCATGCAGCCAGCTGGCGAACGAGATCAAGAAAAACCCTGTCAGAAAGGTACAGCAAATTAAGCCAGTCTCAACTGGGATTCAAAGTCAGGCCCTCAACCATCCATAACAGTCCAGTAGTTTACCACTGGACCTCTGTACTGTCCTTTGAAAGAGATATTTTAATTATTAAAAGGTCTCTTTTATTTAAATTATTTTTTTACCTCAGAACAGGTGAAGAACAGTGTAGCACAAAAGGGGTCTTTGAAGAAAACTTGCAGGTTTAATCTCAGCAGTCTATTATTATTATTATTATTATATTATTATTATTATTATTATTATTACTGTTGCTGCTACTACTTTTGGGGATAACTCTTCAGGTAAAGTTTTCACGTGACTGGGTGGTTTGTGGTAGACTCAGTCAATAGGTAAAGTAAATTTTGGTTATGATTTTGCCTTTAGAATGGAATACTGTTAGAACTGAACAATGACAAACCACTTGTAACAAAGCTATTTTTCAGAAATTGTAAGAAAAAGAAAAATATTTATTTATTTCGATCCATCCATTTTACTCTTTGTCTACATTAGTAATTTTCATAGTGATGGTAAATTAAATCCGGTCCTGCACATTAAAATAGACTGCAGTTCTTGAAGAATTCTGTTAAAAGTCATCCAAGAAGTTTGACGATTTGAGTTTACTCCCCTGTACCATAAAATGTAATTTATGACGTGAAAAAATGGGAAAGTTCTTTACAATTTGTTTTTTGTGCCAGTTTATCTTCAAGATATTTTTACAATGTGCAACTGTAAACTCAGCTACAAAAACACAAAATACAGGTATATTTAAAATTAGAAAGAAAAACATGTATGGGGAATAGCAAGTTCATTTGTCTGGAAAGACTGTCGTAACACAGCTGTACAAGATGATGTACTGTATGTATTGCTTTGGTATAGGTTCTATCATCCCTCCACTTCAGGAAGTTCAAAAATACAAGGCAACAGTCTCTTAAGAATATGTGGTTGGTTATATCTGATATGCATCTAAAATTTGTAATTAATCTTGTTAGGAGTGGTATGACTTTAAGTCTGGAATAAATAAGATGGTTCTATCATCTTAGAAGGCACATAAACTATGGCGAGTCAGACTACAAGTTACACACACATTCTGTATACTGAATCTGCAGCTTATAAGCAAATAAACAGATCATCTGGAGTATTCAGACAGAACAACCATAGAGGATAATCAAGAATGGTCTTCGTTTTCACACAATAACTGGAAGATGTGATGCCATTACTTTTGTTGTTCACAACCAAATTATGAGTGTTTTTCGTGACTTTGCATTCTTCAAAGTGTGAGGTGTCTTTAAGATTGGCAAAATGAGTCCTCCTAAGGTAGGAGTTGTGTTGTGGATTTAAGATTTTGTTTTGTTTTTGTTTGTGTCGTGGCGCACTCCAGCAGGGTTAGGGGTTTAAGATGAGAGCCGTTTGTCATCTCTCTCTGTGCTGACGTCATATCTCTCTCCCATCTCTCTCTCTCTCTCTCTCTCTCTCACATAATCGTATTCTTAATGAATAAGGATGGTAGTCTTTCTTTTGTATATAGTTGCTTATATTATTTATTAATGTTATCTTAAATGGCCAACCATTAAACAGTAGAAAACTTGGCATTGTTTGTTTTTAATCTTGTGGAGAAGACAATACTCTTATAACTTTCAATCTCAATGACATTTGGTTAGGGGCCTGCCTTGTGTTTCTTTTTCTTTTTTTTCCAGGTGCTATACAACACTCAACCAGAGTTGCTGTCACAAGCAGAAATTAGCCACACTTTTTACGGGTCTCAACCAAAGGCTTCTAAGCATACAAAGGAACTCAAGAGTTGGTTGTGGCCTATGGTTCTGCTGGTGGGACTCACTACTGCATGTACTGTGGGTACAAGATTATTGAAAAGGTACTAACGGAAGGTTTGAAAGCCGACAACTGTCCAAGTAGCTACTATTGGAAAATAGATTTTACACGACAGAGGGACAGTTACCGTTGCTGTTTAGGGTCGTGTATTTTTTTTAAAAGATATGATCCCATATTAAATATGAAATTATTTATATCATGGATTTCTAGCTCTAATATATTTCTTTCTGCTAATTTGTTTTCAGTATTCAACTGTATAAATGTGATGTGTGCAAACACAGGTTTGTTTTTTATTCACTTACATTTAAATTTTATGATAATACTGGTAATATTTTCAAGACTTTTCTACTTGACTTTATTTATATTTTTTAATGAATTGTTTACGAGATCCACCACATGTGACCAATAGAATTTTTTTAAAATCCAGATTATTTTTCTGAAGGCAGTTTTTTTATTATAATCATCATAATATTTTGTATTTTGAAATTATTAAGATTAGAAACTTATCAGTCATGTTTATATGATAAATATATATATATATATATATATGCACATTATCTTATTGCTGTATTCAATACGTCCATGTACAGTTGATAACCAGTCTGGCCAGATTTTTTGATTTAAGTTTTTTTTAAAATGTATTAACTAGAAATGAATGAAGATTGGTTTTGCTTAATTTAATTAATTTTTCTTAAACCATAATCAGTCTCCTGGCGAGATGGCTTACCAATCTGACAGCAGCAAACAGAAATTGCGGATGCATACAAATGGTTTGGCACCTCGATTTTAGAATCTTGAAAGTCTTATGTTGTGTGTGTTGTATTTCTCAGATCTGTTGATCTTCCACTGACTTGTGTTCTGGAGGAATGCATAAATCTGAGATGGGGAAACATGGCAATTACTGCAGCTGGTGAAGATTGAATGTTTTTCTTTCCTAATGACATGCGAGTGTAAAGAATCATCAACAGAACTGTCAAACCTCGTCAGTTAATTGTTTGGCCCCGATACTAGGAAGTGTGAGTGGGTGGGGTGGGTATGTGTTATAAAGGTCACTTGTTTAGGCCAACAAAGAGAATAATACCCAGTCAGGTCTGGAAATTGATGGATGGACCATCTCTCCTTACTTCCCTGCCATCCCACTAAGGATGTGTTTTGGAGCATGCCAGCTCATCTCTTGTAATTGCTGCTTGGTTGCCCTCAGTGACCAGTGTTCCTAGGCACAGGAGTGGGGAGATGGGAACTGTGCCAGCAATCTGTCAGGGTTATTTAAGGAAGTCCTAATAACTTATCCATCTATCAATCATAACTGGACAGTGAAGTTACCTTACTTGGTTATGGACTCCAGTATCAAAGAGAACTAGAGTTCAAGATTCAAAAGGTTTCTTTTCATCTATATTTAAATTTTTCGCTTAAAGATTTTTCTTCTTTTTTTTTAGCTTTATCCTATCCACTTATGGTCCTACAGGTATATTATCACTGCTGCTGGGGGGGGTTGTAGTTTCAATTATTGATCTCCTAAATTAACTTTATATTTCTACCATTTTTTTTTTTTTTTACTGCTTCAGTGTGACAGCAGTTTTACTTCCCTGGGCTGTCGGGAATTCTATTTGTTTTATGTTTAAAGCATTAAGTTCACCAAACGTTTTATTGATTGCTATGCTGTAGTTGCAGGGTTAATCCAGTGTGCAACCGCAAAAATCTATGTTGCGTCACACTGACGTTAATGTTAAAAGTTTTGAATTGATAAAAAAAAAGCCGTCAGCTTAGTTATTATCTTTGTGCCGTTGCCTTGTCGGTGAGCAAACTACCGGAGCTGTTTCGCTGACATCTCCTCGAGGTCGTCTTCGGCGTTTGCGCTCAGAACAGTTGCTGGATGGTTTTGCGCTTAGCTGGCTTCTAACTGGTGGCCTTCCATTTATCAGACTCTTCGTTTCAACAGACAGGGATATGTGTGTGTGTGTGTCCCTTTATTTGAGATAGCACCCAACTATCTGCCAAACGTCCAGTTGGCCTTCAAGAAATTTCTGTTTTTCTACCGGTCACTGGACCATTACACAAGACCAAAAAAAAAAACTAATTATTAACTCGCTCTCCTTGCATCGCACTTGATCCGCCAAATTTACAAAGGAGCGGCCGTCCCTGGCTAACCAATTTGTGGGGTTAGTTTTTTGTCCTTAACGTTGGACATTTTGTTGCAGTCATGGAAGTGCGTATGGCTTCGGGGAGATCCTACTGTTAATAGGCCGTCGCTGATGCCAATTTGTTAACGGATACCAAAGAAGTGTTTCTCAGCAATGGAAACACATTTCTAAATACCCAGCATTAACCTTTTGAATGCAGCATGCCATCATCATTGTTTCCTTGGCACTTAGCTGTGCATACATGAGGGCACAGTTCCCCCCCCCCACATACTATTATCACAGGTTTTCTAATTATTCCTTAACCTTTTTCTAGAAAGTTGTAAGGTGTAGCCCAAAATATTCTGCTAATTTACCGGGAGGGATGGAGGGGGTTAATAAATATTGCTATTGCATGTGGACGGGTATGTGTGCTAGAGCCAGTGGAACTACTTTGTGGCAATAGTTTTTTATTATTTTTTTTTCTTATATGGATATATACACGTAACAGCTACTATTGAGTGCGTGAAATAAATGGAATTATCAAACCGCACGCGATGAGATCACGAAGTACAGAATGATATGCTGCTATTGTAGTCACTTTGTCCTGTCCACAATTGTTGTACATGTGGCGATTAAATTCATTTTTGTGGTTTGTAATATTGTAAAAACACTTTGAAAACTTGAATGGTTTATAGTTGGTTTTAAATTTGCATAAAAGTGTGTTTTTTTTTTTTAATTACAGTTTTGTACAGAGAAACCTTAAAATAAATGCATTATTTTCAAGATCTAAGACCTGTACCAAGAAATGAGAGAATCGCTATTTGAAAGCGTGCAAGTAAATGCCACACCAGCCATTGCCTGTCATCCAGGAACCAGAGCTGACACAGCAGTTCCATCCCACTCGGGCGTGCGTTTGTACCCCAGCCCTGAAGGCACTGATTAGCATTTGTGCTTATGGTCAATTGACTCATAATGCAAAAAAAGCTGGAGGTTGGAGTAAAACAGATTTTTTTCGGTTCCAAAGGGTTACGATATTGATGGGGAACATGGCCCTATGGCTAAGCCTGTGCCGAGTAATGTAGATTTAGGGTGTTTATGTTAATGAAGAATGGACACCGTGTGATTCATCTGTACTGGGTGATGGAGACTTTCATTAGAGAGGGGGGGTGGCATTTTATTAATTAGGAACAGACTGTTGATGGGCTAACTTGTGTTGGTTAATACAGACTTAGTCAACTTAGCAAAGAAAAGCTTATATTTTGCAGTGTCGTCAGTTTGGTTAGCTTCATATTGGATGTAGGATCTAGCATGCATTTCTAAACTTGGACCGGTGGGGTTTGATAAATTCAAAGGTCTTGATGACATTGTTACCAGCCTGAATGGCTTCTGTGCAGGCTGGACTGACTCCAGCCAAGAAGGAAAATTATTTGAATCCAGATGGAAAGTTGAAGTGATAAGTAAAGAAGGAATTTATTTGTAACTGTGTTTGTTTGTTTGTTTTGATTCTAAAACTCATTTCCCTTGTTACACTATATAAACAGAGATGGGTGGGGTGTTGTGAGGTGACCTCTGCTGACTGTGAACCGGTGTTTATTTGAAGATGCTGCTGTTTTCAGTTTAGTATCCCCCCCCCCTCCTACCACAGAAGGCCTCCAAGTTGTTGAATAAGCATTCTGCTGTTTTAGTAAACACAGAAGGTTGTTTTGGCAGCGTAAGAAACCCACAAAGTTGACGCGTTCTAGTCAATGGCCAAAGGCGGCCTCACAAGTGAATCAGGCTTTCAGATTAGCAACCTAGTTAGCAGTGCGTCTACCTTCCCCACCGTGCATACCACTTCTTCACTGGGCATCTTGTGAAGCTAGTACCCTCGAAAAGTTAACCCTCAACAGGCAAAAATTCATCTTTACGTGGCATCTTACACTCACTCATATGTAGTGCCAGTTAAGGGCAGCACAATGATAGACTATTGGACTGCTACGGTCAAGGGCCCAAGTTTCGGCGCGGTAGTTTTCCTCCCACATCTATAGATGAAGAGTTGCGGTAGGTATGACTAATTTTCGCATCCTGCTCTTCTCTCTCTGGCTTAGCGAGATGGTGGATGTTGACATGGATACGCAGGTTCGAAGAGGAAGGAGGAGAAATATCAAAGATGAGTTTTTTTTTTCAGTCATTAAATATGAAATAATAAAATGTAGGTGAATTTCTTTTGGTAACTTTTTTCTGTAGATCTGTAACTGATCATTTTGCCAATTAATTGGTCAATTATCAGGTTTCATAACTGTAAATGGAAAGCCCTCTTTTAGGAAGAGCTGGAATACTGTTCCTCTGCGTTTTCCACATTACGTGGAGTTTTATCAACGAATAAATTTACCCGGGTTAACACTAACCTGAGGCATTGATCTGGCTTGGAGTTGGGAAGGGGCAGCAAAGATGGTAAATCCCATAGGCATCCATTCAGTCATCACCGCCTCACACACACACACAGGCGCGGAGAGCCTATGTACGCTTTGCCACAATTTTATTTTCAGATGGGGTGGGTGTCTCTTTAGACTCCCAACCTAAGACTGACACACACTCCTGCTCAAAGAATATAATTCCTGACCTCAACTCTCTCCATACCCACATATTTTTATCTGTTTTGTTTTCTTCCATCAGTTTGGCAGAATGCTGCAATAGATCACAGGTTCTTAAAAGTTTAAGTGAACTGAGCCATTATTTAGAGTTTCTAGCCAGTAGACTTTTCTTGTTGGGGGTTTTTGGCAAATGAATAAAACCTGGGCACACGGTAGGAAACTTGAGAGGAGCAGGAGGCCCAGAATTGTTATAAATTGTACTAATTGGTAATCAGCCGTTTGACATTCGGTACATCCCTACTTTCCGAATACTTGAACTGTCCAACCTTGTAAACATTCTCAAGAATCTACGCCAAACCTTTTCCAATAGTACAAAGGTCTTAGATAAATAAAGTTTCTCACAGAGGCATTGCAAGCAAATTCCTAAAATGTCGAGAATGAATACACTGGCACTAATTCTTTAGAAAATTCTCATTTTCAGATGAGTAAATCAACCTAACTCGTCTTTATATATATATATATATATATAGGACGCCATCCCGGTATTTAAGATATGGTAATAATTAAGCCTATAAGCCAAACACGGGAAAATATAACATTTCAAATGCATAGACATGGTTCATTTTATTATGACTTGGTTATTGAAAGTACGAACCTTATTAATGTATAAACAGAAATGTTATTAATAAATTATAGTCATAATTAAATATTTCCATTGTGAAAGCTAAAGTAAAACCTTCGGCGGCTAATAGACCGACGTGGGCGACGCCAACCAGAACTCTCCGGTCAAGAAAGTCACAAACAGCAGCAGTTCGTGTAGTACTTGCGGGTTACGGTAAGGGCTATTCCCGTCTCAAATGATCTTAACCCTCTAAGTACCACGGAGTGCGTTTGCACCCAACTAAACCTTTAGATTTGTATCACTCACCAGCCACAGGACGTAGTTCCTCGCTAACATACCTCCAGCCCCACGTGACGCCAAGATGGTGGACGGGCGGTGAGAACATGGCGGTCCGAGAATTGAACGGGTGTTAAAACCTTGACCACCAGAGGGCGGTGGTTCTGTCTGGGCCGGAGTGCACCGTATCCGCGACTGGCGGCTGAGATACGCCGACACGATAAATAATTAACCCTTTGAAAAAATTCTAAGCGTACAATTCCACACTCCCAAGGGTCTCAAACACTTCAAGAGACGAACGTAAATTAACCGTTCTTCACATTGTATCGGTGCATCTTGACGCGGAAGGGGGACTGGATTTTTGGTTTGAGAATCATCACGACATGGAATTATTGTTATCTTTCAATGTAAAACTCTTGAACTGGTTCCCGGTTAGTTTCCATTCTACTGAATTCTGCAACAAATCAACGAGTCTCCGGGACACAGGAGATAGGAGATGCGTAAGTGACTGCGCAGCTAACTTCCGGTCGATTTACCATGACCGGTCTTGCGGAAACAAGATGTGAAGGCAGTGATAGCGGGCCCGTCCGGTAATATCCCCGCACCGATACTATACGTCATACCGTCTCGGATCCGCAGCAAGCTGCCAGTTTACCGTTTCCCAGAGTACCTGTAACTCGCCGAGATTGGAGAAACTCTCCAAGTCGGCACGGACCCTCTCCAGCCGAGATGCTTGCGTGTTGGACGTGGATGAGGAATTACTGCCCCCCTGTTTCCTGCTCCAACTCCCCCCCTCTCTTCTATGAATCACGTGATGCCACCGAAATAGAGCGATTCCTTGACTCTGTTCTTCGGATTCCTGCCGCGAGGGGGCGGCTGTTTGTTTCCAGACCTTTAATATTAAAAAAAAAAAACAAAAAAAAAAACGATCGGTCTTCGTCTGTTTCTTCACTCGCAGAAATTCTCCGTGACCTTCAGTCCCCTGCTCTGGGGAGGTTATCACTTCAAAAGGGAACCCTCTCGGCCGGAACCGGATGTAAAACCGACATCTCGTCCTTCTCCGCGAGTGCAGATGGTATTCCGTCCAGCTGGTGCGTAACTTGACTTGTAGAAACGTAGGTAGGAGAAAGGGCCGATGCGTCAATGTCACGGAATTATGGGTAATAATTCGGAAATCCCCCAAACAAACACTACCACGTTTTTTCACCCCGGGCTAATTAGGAACAGAACCCTGCGCGCGCCGCCGCGGGGTGGGAGTTAGAAAGACAACACAGGTTAAAGATCAGCATTTCGTGTTTTTTATAAGCTCCCTAACTAACATCTTTGTTTATTTGCCAGATCCTCTGTAGTATTCGGTTCAAAATGTCAGCTCCGAACAGAGACGACAGGCAGCCGAGAAAATTAACTACTGTATACGAGTTACTCCAGTTTTCTTTATATCTGTATCTTTCTTTTTTCTTCTTCTTAAATTCGGGAAACTTAAATCCTGTTGCTTTTTAAAAGCATGTTGGCGATTCTAAAGCTCTCCTGCCAAGGAGAGCACAAAGAACTCCGTGTACGTCATAGTCAGCACAGCGCTCTATGGAGTTTAGTTGTGCCATCTGAAGTCTTTATATATAGTCTACCATCGGCTGGTGCCTCGGAAGAGTATCAACCACAAAATGGTGTTTCCAGAAGACTAGAAGAATGTATACTAAATTATTTTCCATTTTTGATTCGTATTTTTAGCAGTAAACCGAATTAGAATTCGAATTAATTCTTGTCAGGACTTTGTGAAGTTTAGGATTTCTACCATCAATACAATTTCTAAATATATTTATAGTTTTAACTGCGGACCAAAGTAAACAGTTTCTTTAATGCGGTTAAAATGGTTTCAAATTATTTAAGACTATCAACATATCAAAAAGTTACATGTCTGCTGTATTCTGGTTAGGGCTCATCTGGAAGTTGCATTTTAAAAAAACTACTTGTTTAATTAGTTCAACTTGCTTTCGTTCCTGCAAGGAGACAACATACAAGTCTCCCAGAAAATATAATATATATTAATCTGAAGATTAAAAGTTGTTTCTCTCTCTCTCCATCTCTTTCTCTACTGACGTCATCTCTCTCTCTCTCTCCATATTTCTCTCTCCATCCCTTTCTCTACTGACGTCATCTCTCTCTCTCTCCATCTCTCATCTCTCCTACTTCTCATCTCTCTCTCTCCATCTCTTCTCTCTCCTCGATTCTCTCTCCATCTTTCTCTCTCTCTCCATCCCTTTCTACTGACGTCATCTCTCCTCCATCCTCCATCTCTCTCTCTACTGACGTCCTCGCTCTCCTCTCTCCCGCCCTCTCCTCCTCTCTCCGCATCTCTCTCTCTCTCCTCTCTCTCTCTCTCTCTCTCTCTCCTCTCTCTCCCTCTCTCTCTCTCTCTCCGTCAACTCTCTCTCTCCCTCATCTCTTCTCTCTCTCTCTCTCATCTCTCTCTCTCTCTCTCTCTCTCTCTCTCTCTCTCTCTCTCTCAATTTACTTTTTACTGGTAAATTATTATTTTTTTTTGTAATCGTAGTGTTACGTTTGCTCATTTGTAATAATAACCCCTAATTTTTGTGACTATGCATTAACTTAAAGCCCCCCCTGATTGTTTTGAAAGTTTTTATCAGATGCATCCCTCTCAAATGTTTAATACCCAAACCGGATAACTATAATATTTCTTAATTATTCGGTTTATTCCAGACGTTTACAACCTGGAAACAACCTCTATTGAGCTCTTCCTAAATTTATTTATCCTTTCCTATTAACAGACTCCGGGATTGTAACAGCTTATTTAAGACGTGGACGGAGGATGACTTACGTAATGTTACTGAAACCTATTTGGTTCTGTATTCAGTTAATTATCGCGTTGTGGCGAACTTCTGAACTATCAATGTTTTGTTGGCAGATGGTAGTGGGCAGCTGTTAGAACAACTTTGCCGACTTGCCTTTTAAAATGCCATTAGCATTCAGGCCTCCGCCGCCGACAGCACCAGACAGGTAGTGTCACGCACCAGACGATCGTCCAAATCGCTACAGGTTTTAGAATTAAGCTCCGAGGAGAGACCAGCCGAAAGGTCCCCACCCCACCCCTTTTATGCCGGCCGGGCTTTGTTTCCCCAACCCTTTTGCTTTTGTCCAGAAAGGGTCGGTTTTATTACCTTTCTGAGACCTGCGCCCAAACACGCCGCGGGTAGACGGTGAGGATGTGATGCGGGCTGAAAACGAAAGTCTAAGCCTCCGCGTTAACTTTACTCGTGTTACAGAAATGGTTTTAGCAGCTCCTTACCGATCCCTTTTCTTTTCTTTCTTCACACCTCCCCCACCCCCCGGAGACAAGAAACAAACCCCGGCCCGAAATATGCCGGGATAGTCGCAGATCAGTTTTCCTCTACACTTGTAAAAATATACAGGGGCTGTGTGTGAGCTTCTTCTTCTGCCTACTCCGTGGGCAAAGAATTTTAAAAGAAAAGATGGGGGGATCTAAAAAAAATTAATCTGCGGATGAATGATTCTACTCGAGCGAAATAAGAGCAGGAACAGAGATGGATCTTGTATTATCTTTTTTTTAATCTCGTTTCTGCTATTTGCGAAACTTTCCGCCGAACAACAAACAGCGGGCGAAGTGAGCGGTTCCTGTTACCTGTTCCCCGACGCGAGATCACCGGAACCGGAAGCTCTGTTCCCCGACGCAAGATCACCGGAACCGGAAGCTCTGTTCCCCGACGCGAGGTCACCGGAACCGGAAGCTCTGTTCCCGACGCGAGATCACCGGAACCGGAAGCTCTGTTCCCCGACGCGAGATCACCGGATCCGGAAGCTCTGTTCCCGACGCGAGATCACCGGAACAGGAAGCTGCCGGTCTGTAGATGTATGATCCTATGTTATTGGTATAACAAAATGCTGAAATTCCTGAAGGGGAGGGTTTTCGGACCCTAGTTTATGGAAATATCGTAAATAATCCACCATCTCTCCTTCTGTCAGCAGACAGAGGGTAGTCTGTTAGGGTTAACCCTAACCCTGTCCAGTGGGGAACCGGGAAATAGTTGGAGAGCCTTCACGGGAAGAAGGGGTGGGGCAGTAAGTCGTCTAATCCCTTGTCGCCTTCGTCGTGTTTTTTTTGCGCAGCTGATCCACCGCGTCAACTTGGTTCGTTTTTTTTTGTTTTGTCTTCCTAATGATGATTTCATCGATGACTGGCGCTCCGGCGTCGGTGTTGGCAAGTGCCGGTAACGAGATTCGGAAACGGTTAGACGATAGCAGAAGTCTATTCCATTAGCAGGGCGCATCGGAGATCGGCGCTGGGCTGCCGAATCGCAAATGATATATATAGGTTCCTTCGCACGAAATGACGTCGGTACGCGTTGTCGACGATTTTATCTGAAAACTGGGTGAGATGCTATCGACGTTCTTGGTGGAGTCGCAGCTTACTTTCCTTGCACACCTTGCCCACACGAGTATTATGCAGATTACGTCACATATTATGAGACTTGCAGGTGAAAAATAGTATATAAAATAATCGAAATAATTATGGAGATGCAGACAGGATGTGCATAAATGAAGAATAATTGCAGCTAAGGAAATACCTACACGAGGTGTTATTACAGGAAATATACAAAAACAAAATGAATACAATGTATGTGAGCCATTGGCTTTATATAGAGCTGGCATCTTGTTTTCATGCTCCCATAGAGGTTATCAGTGCATGACTGTTAAATGTTCAAACATCTTTTAATACTTACAATTTATCCAAGTTACCGTTTGACTTTCTCAGTAGTCATATAACCCACAAAAGCCTCAATATGCTCGTATCAGAACTTTCTGTAGTATCTTTGTGAGTGCTCCATCAGCTTCTTTACTATATTGGTTCATCCCCATTCTTCACTGTAGCTATTGTACACTGTCTAACTTCGAACAGGCTGTTGTTGATCCATTAAGACCAGTTGGCGCTAATGTGTATTTTACTGTTCTTGAAGAAACGTTAATAGGGTTAGGGTTACCCGTCACTAGCTTTGACTTGTGATATCTCCTTCCCAGGAGTCATTGTATTCACCACAGTACAGTGTGCCATATTCTGATCGCTCGTATGACAAACAGTCACAGAGTACTTGGAAGAAAGAAAAAAAAAATCAAAATCAAACAAGTGCTAAATTAACACCTGATTTCACCCAGCAAATTATAAACGAAAGGCCCTTTAATATTAATAGATTCCGAGTGGAGTAATGTAGCAGTCGTACGTACTTCCTGTAAATGACCAGCTGTTCGAATGACAACCAGTTTGATATAAGCACATTAACGCTCGCCCGGCGGTGGCTGTTCTCCAGTCTATAAGATGCTGAAACCAAGAAAATCTATTAAGCCGGAAGTGGAAAGACGTAATAAATCGGATCAAGCTCTCGGAATCTTCTTAAAATGAGGTACCAATGTCTATTAACAGAAAGAGATGTACGTTTGCTCCATATTCAAAAACTTTTTTTATGGAATAACAATTTCTCTACCGTTCATTTCAAGGGTAGATTCTTGTAAATAAAAATTTAACATTTCTTTATTTTTCAAATGTGTATGGGCGACGCTAAAGGACTTCTCACAAGTGTCCTGTATATCACCCAATATGAACATCAGTGTACGCAGGGTGATCGGTTTGTACGTCATAATTGTGCGTAGTTTAAATGGCGTTTGGTTGTGGGTTAAGCTTATTTGGAACAGTCACACCCAAATAAGTTCCAGTAGAAATATCAAGAAAGCACGTGGGAAGTTTTTTTTCGAAGAAATATTCTCAGAATAAGAAGTGTAAGACTTTATCACGTAAACAAATTGTTGGTTGTCATACGTGTGGATCTGATGGAACTGATGGGAACCGGAGATCAGTGGGGGGGGGTTTCACTCACCACTCGAAGCTGATTCGAATGTTACAGCGACTGACCTGCATCGGAATCCACCAGACGGGGCTACTGTTCCGGCTATTTAGGTACTTTCACTCGCGATAAGAAACCTCCAAGGGAGACAACTCTAGCTGCTAAAACAACAGCGACTTTAAAAAATGAAGGAAAAAAAAAAAAACAACTGGAATTTAGGTTTGCGCTTTGGAAGTCGTCACGAGTTCAGGGTTAGCACCTCGTCCGTCCAGGTAATTTCCTTCCCCCCCCCGTCCTCCATATCGTAAACCGGGTCCCTCTTTACTGTCCTGCCAAGTAATGACACAATCTTAAATAAAACTTTTAAGTCAGGGATTTTCTTTCGGTACGAGCTGCTGTTTCTGTCACCTGCCTTTTATCGCAGTTCCCTTTGTTAATTTGCACACCTGCAGATAAGGCACGCGTGAGGTCCTAAAAACTTAATGCACCTTTATCTTCGGCGTATGGCAGGGTCCCCCTCATAGAGTTCGGCTGGGCGTAAGAAGAGGCACGGGTCCGGTAGAACCGCTCCTTGGCTTCCGCACCTGGCTGGCGGTGGTCTTGATTGAACATTCCCTTTTACCTGCCCGTCCGACCCGCCTTCAGGTTCCGTTCGACTGGGGCCCGGAGAGATGGCACGGGATCTTGACAACTGATACCGCCGAGCCCGTCGCCTCGCGGGGGGAGGGGAGCAAAATACGGATATCGAATAAGTTTAGGAGATTAAACTCGAGTAAACCGCCACGAGATGGCGGCGTGGTGCAGCGCGTCGCGGGTTCGATCCCCGGTGGGGGTCGAAGACACGTGCTGACATTCACCTCGACTCTCCAACCTGGAGAGGGATGATGCCCTGGACATGAATGATACCCGAGTTGGAGGGGATAACAGCACCGCGATGTTATTTCACCGGATTTACTTTGAACATCTCCAGTAGAAACAAACAAACAAATGATAATAATTGTTTAAACATGGTGCTGCAAGCGGCGTTCTTTAGAAAAGCAGTCATTGCCTTTGTCTGCTGATTGCAGGTGTAATCGCAAGGCAGGTGAGTTTAGTAACAGGAGGAAGGAAGTCATTAAGGGTAGACGAGCTTTAAGAAGAACAGTATTGATTGACTCGTTCTTGCTTCTAGCCCGTTACTTTAATCTGTTATTAATTAATAATAATTAATTAACTAACCAATAAAATAGGCGGATACCATGGCGCGAACAAACCAGCAGATGACGTTCTGTTGATCACGTGACGGTGGCGGCTCTGTCACGGATTGGCTAATAGAAACTAGAGAAAATATCAATTGTGATTCATCTTTAATGACTGGCATAAGAAAGCAAAGGTCACCTTTACGTGTTATTTGGTGTCGTTCGCCCTCTTGTTAGATATACAGGTGCATCTCAAAAAATTAGAATATCATGGTTCATTTTTCCCGTAGTTTAATTAAAACAGTGAAACTTTCATATATTCTAGATTCATTACACACAAAGTGAAATATTTCAAGCCTTTATTTGTTTTAATTTTGATGATTACAGCTCATGAAAATCAAAAATCCACCATCTCAAAATATTGGAATATTTCATAGATCAATAATAAAAAAAGGATTTATAATATATAAATTCGAACTTCTGAAAAGTATGTTCATTTATGCACTCAATACTTGGTCGGGGCTCCTTTTGCACGAATCATTGCGGCGTGGCATGGAGGCGATCAGCCTGTGGCACTGCTGAGGTGTTATGGAAGCCCAGGTTGCTTTGATATCGGCCTTCAGCTTGTCTGCATTGTTGGGTCTGGTGTCTCTCATCTTCCTCTTGACAATACCCCATAGATTCTCTACAGGGTTCAGGTCAGGCGAGTTGGCTGGCCAATCAAACAGTAATACCATGGTCAGCAAACCAGTTACTAGTAGTTTTGGCACTGTGGGCAGGTGCCAAGTCCTGCTGGAAAAGGAAATCAGCATCTCCATAAAGCTTGTCAGCAGACAGAAGCATGAAGTGCTCTAAAATCTCCTGGTGGACGGCTGTGTTGACTTTGAACTTGATAAAACAGTGGACCAACACCAGCAGATGACATGGCGCCCCAAATCATCACTGACTGTGGAAACTTCACACTGGACTTCAAGCAACTTGGATTCTGTGCCTCTCCACTCTTCCTCCAGACTGTGGGACCTTGATTTCCAAATGAAATGCAAAATTAGCTTTCATCTGAAAAGAGGACTTTGGACCACTGAGTAACGGTCCAGTTCTTTTTCTCCTTAGCCCAGGTAAGACGCTTCTGACGTTCTCCGGTTCAGGTGTGGCTTGACAGTAGGAATGCGACACTTGTAGCCCATTTCCTGGACACGTCTGTGCGTGGTGGCTCTTGATGCACTGACTCCAGCCTCAGTCCGTCCACTCCTTGTGAAGCTCCTCCAAGTTTTTGAATCGGCTTTGCTTGACAATCCCCTCAAGGCTGCGGTCATCCCTCTTGCTTGTGCACCTTTTCCTACCACACTTTTCCCTTCCAGTCAACTTTCCATGAATATGCTTTGATACAGCACTCTGCGAACAGCCAGCCCTTTCAGCAATGACCTCCTGTGGCTTACCCTCCTTGTGGAGGGTGTCAATGAGTGTCTTCTGGACAACTGTCAAGTCAGCAGTCTTCCCCATGATTGTGGTTGTGTGTACTGAACCAGACTGAGAGATCCATGGTATTTATACTTCATTAATAGTGATTTACTCAAACTAGAAATGGAATATTCTAATATTTTGAGATACGTTTTTCTATTTTTTTAGCTGTCGGCCGTAATTATCAAAATTAAAATTTAAAAAATGCTTGAAACATTTTAGTTTACATGTAATGAGTCTAGAATATATACAATTTTCAGTTTCTGAAATAATTGACAAAAAATATTGAACTCTTCCACAGTATTCTAATTTTTTGAGATGCACCTGTAAGGTAGCGTGATTTTCATTTCATTAAGTATTTCGATCGCCAACATGGCGTTCTGACAAGAGCATTGTGAGAGATCGCTAACTAGTTTTAGACCGTTTAACGTTCCTAAAACAGATAACGACATCCAACCATGCTTTTCGCTCCGCTCTTCTGCTTTTGTGGTAAAATCATAAAGCCCTCTATACTACTACCGTACGGCCTTGGGTTCTGAGGTGAAGGCTACAAAAAGTTTCTAAGTACTATCTTATCTACACTAGCCGGCTACTCTATTAGGCCTCATACCTAATAACCCGAGTGACGAACATGTTAGGAACTGGCATCGAATCCGCAAGGTGCCCCGAGGGATGTTCCCCACAGCGAGGTAGGCAATGGTTCGTGATGGCGGATGCATCTTCCAAGTTCATCCCACAGATGCTCAGTTGGACTGAGATCTGGGAACTGTGCTGGCCACGGGAAATACCCGAAATCTCCTCCATGTTCCCCAATCTGTGAACGCATGATGGATGGGAGAATTTCCGTCTCGGAAGCATCGCTGGATGCACTTGATTTGAAATGATGCGGAGGTAGGCTTCGGTATTTATTCTGCCCTCTACAATGACCAAGGACGCCGGGGTACGCAAGAAAAACATGTTCCCGAACACTGACTTTACTACCAGATGGGACCACGCAAGAAGGGTCGGGTGATTGATGTGAGTTTTTCTAAAACTGTCTTTTCTACTTGTAGGAAAACGTGAAGCATGGACTCGTCAGACTACATAGCGTTTCTCCAGTACCCCCCTCCGAGTCCATTCTCTGCGCTCCTCACACCACACGAAGCGTCTTAACTGTGATCAGTGGTTTACGCAATGGGCTCTGACTGCTGTAGTCCATTTTGCAATGTTCTTCGTAAGGTACAGCTGGACATAGTTATGGATTGCCATGCATAGAATGTCTCTGTCAGCTGGTATACTGTCTGGTGATAGACTTTCCTGTCTAACCGCTTCTCTCTCGCTCTTTTCTGTGAAGTGCTTTTGGCTGCAGTTCTCCTCACAGCGGCGGACATCCTTTTCACTGTTACCATTGCTGATAAACTTGGATGGCCGACGTCTTGGAGCTCGTTGTCTCTTTCGAGATCTGTAATGTGTGCAGACCGTAATATCTGTTGCTGCAGCCACCACCTGTCACGTCGTGCGGTCAGCCTAGTTATTATCTGTAGTTCAGGTCGGTAGTGGATACACAGGTTCTAATAAAGTGGCCAGCTGGTGTGCTTAATATTAAAAAAATGGACTGATTCTAACAGATTAACCATTCTTCTTCACTATAACAATTTCCGAAAAGAATGGACAAAACAGAACGGTAGGTTAGATTTTAATTGAAAATATGAACTATGCTTTTTAAATATTACAATGACCTTCGATACATTTCTTCGTTCGTTTATTATTCGTTAAGATTTTCTTTACTAAGCTCTCTCCTCTCTCTTCTATCTCTCTCCATCTCTCCATCTCTCTCCATCCTCCTCTCTCTCCATCTCTCATCTCTCTCCATCTCTCTCTCTCTCTCTCCTCTCTCTCTCTCTCTCTCTCGTCTCTCTCTCTCTCTCTCGCTCTCTCTGTCCTCTC